>OX291562.1:2228025-2388212 GCA_946406115.1 Apoda limacodes
TCGAACCGTGCCGGTCTACAATTTCCAGTCGGTCGTATCCACAGACTTCTGCGTAAAGGTAATTATGCGGAACGTGTCGGCGCCGGGGCTCCGGTATACTTGGCCGCCGTTATGGAATATCTAGCTGCTGAGGTGCTCGAGTTGGCCGGTAACGCGGCTCGCGACAACAAGAAGACCAGGATTATACCTAGACATCTGCAGCTCGCTATCCGCAACGACGAAGAGTTGAACAAGTTATTGTCGGGAGTGACAATAGCTCAAGGTGGTGTGCTACCTAACATCCAAGCCGTTCTTCTCCCCAAAAAGACTGAGAAGAAAGCCTAGATTGATAGTAAGTACGCACGCTGCTCTCCTATAGCGTATTCCACTTTCGTATTATTAGCGATGTGGTGATATGTGTATTAAAATAGAAAAAGAAAAGGCCCTTTTCAGGGCCGCAATTTGTATCTGGAATTTGTGAAAAACAAAACGTTTCTTTCGATTGCGTCGACGTCTCTTTTTATATAGATTCATTCATTCATTCATTCATTCATTCATTCATTCATACATACATACATACATACATACATACATACATACTTACTTACTTACTATATTTTATATACTATATTTATATCAATTTTATTATTTAAGACATTTCCTCTATCGCTTGATGCTTGATCGCTGATGGTCGTGCCAACGGTGAACGGGATGAAGGAGGGGAAGGGGAATGACAATAAGGATAGAAGAGCGGAGGGAAAGAGATAAAAGATATATCGTTGACACGCTATTGGTCAAACGCATATGTTGACATCGTAACGTTAACTGGCAGCGTGCAGTCTTATAAGTGAATAAAACTAAAAAAAATACCTATTACGAACTACAGTCTGCGCTGTGACGCTCTACGTTGAAGACGTTGATCTTACGCTACCGTTACCGTTGTTATATATTTTATTTTAATTCATCATGCCGCCCAAGACTAGCGGAAAGGCAGCCAAGAAATCCGGCAAAGCTCAAAAGAACATCTCCAAATCGGACAAAAAGAAGAAGAAGCACAAGAGGAAGGAGAGCTACGCCATTTACATCTACAAAGTGCTGAAGCAGGTCCATCCCGACACCGGTATCTCTAGTAAAGCTATGTCGATCATGAACTCTTTCGTGAACGATATCTTCGAACGTATAGCGGCCGAAGCTTCGAGACTTGCTCACTACAATAAACGTTCCACGATAACGTCGAGGGAGGTGCAGACATCGGTGAGACTCCTTCTTCCCGGTGAACTTGCCAAGCACGCTGTCAGTGAGGGTACTAAAGCCGTCACTAAATATACTAGCTCTAAGTGAGCTAGTACCAAAATTGTGATGTGTGACGAGCGTCTAATTTTGATATTGGACGCGATCAAATACATACAACAAAAAGGCCCTTTTCAGGGCCACAAAATGAATTCTATTTTATTTTTACAAGTTTCTTGATATAACTTCTTACGTCAAACCATGTACACATATATTAAAACAAATTTTTTTTTTTTTTTTTTTTTTTTTTTTTGCCGTTTACGAGGATATCGGTAACCTAGTAGTAGGCAAAACTAATATGCTGCCAGTTCCAAAATAAACAAACTTGAGAAACGAACTATATTTTGGACTTGTACTGCACTTTCGGGGTTTTGTTTCACGGTAACAACATATCAATCTAATATAGATAGATATGTGCATAAACTATAATGAATAGTAAACCGATTTTGATAAAAATTTCCACGTAATTAAGTAAGTTAAAACATTTTTATGTGCGATACCGAAAGAGAGAGACAAACTGACGAACGGGGGAAAGGAGGGAAGGGGAGGAGGAGGGGGGGGGGACACAATAAGCAAAGGGAAGGGGATTTTCTTGCGTTCTATTCGTTACGGTGAAATTATAAATTAAAATCGGCATGCACCTCGCGTGGTTTTTCAGTCGTACATTTGATTCGGTACTCGTTGGACGCATTCGTTCGTTCGTTATTTTCTGTTTTCTGTATTACTTACTTAAAAAATGGCGCGCACCAAGCAGACGGCACGCAAGTCCACCGGCGGTAAAGCGCCTCGTAAACAGCTCGCCACGAAGGCGGCTCGCAAGAGTGCACCGGCTACGGGAGGTGTGAAGAAACCTCATCGTTACAGGCCCGGGACAGTCGCCTTGCGTGAAATTCGTCGTTACCAGAAGAGCACAGAACTTTTGATCCGCAAACTGCCCTTCCAGCGTTTAGTTCGTGAAATTGCTCAAGATTTCAAAACCGATCTACGTTTCCAGAGCTCCGCCGTAATGGCACTTCAAGAAGCGAGCGAAGCTTACCTCGTCGGTCTGTTCGAAGATACAAACCTTTGCGCCATCCACGCCAAGCGCGTAACTATTATGCCAAAGGACATTCAGCTCGCTCGCAGGATTCGCGGTGAACGTGCCTAAAATGTTGAAAAATAATAAAAAATATTTGTTTTTTTTTAATTGAAGATCGTTTATTACTAAGTGTTAGTGCTGTGCTGTGCTGTGTCGTACGTTGTGATCAAGTTGAGTGTTGTGTCCGTGTACATATGTTTCTATATGTATAATGTGCAATATACGTACCTATGTGTGTACTTTCAGAGTAGCTTGTTGTTACTCTTGAAGTGTGTTAGGTTTATATATTGTTCATTATATATTATAGTGATATATATATATATTTACGATATTGCACGATGAGACGACGACGACTGCGGCGCGGCACGCACGCACTACGCTGCGTTCGATCTATTTGCGTTGAAAACAAATAAAACAAAAGGCCCTTCTAAGGGCCGCACTTATTTCTGTGAATATTAAAATGTTTCTTTCTTATTAAGACGTCACACACACACACACACACACACACACACACACACACACACACAAAGACCATCGGTATTCAAATCTTGGTAAAGGTACTATATGATTGTTATTTGTAGGTAGGTAATAATACATACCTACTCGTAATGTTATGAGATTGATGATGCCTCAGTATGGGCCTTCTACAAGGGTCGGTCACCCATCTAGGTACTGATCGTGCCCGATGTTGCTTTATTCCTTTCCTGCTGATCCGCTGAGCCTCGAAGTATGTGTATGTATTTATGTATGTGATTAAGTTAAGTTAAGTAAGGTTAGGTTAGGTTTGGTTTGGTTTGTACAGTAGATTACCTTACCTAAATCGGTATAAAACGCTTTGATTCGATTTGGGTTAGGTTTCGTTAAGTTAGGTTAGGTTAGGTTGGGTTAGGTTGGGTTAGGTTTGGTTTGGTTTGGTTTGGTGTTTCTTTCTTTCTTTGGTACAGCAGATTACCTTACCTAGGTAGGTATAAAACGCTTTGATTCGATTTGGGTTAGGTTTCGTTAGGTTAGGTTAGGTTAGGTTAGGTTGGGTTAGGTTGTGGTATGTTATGTTAAACCGGCCTTACTACCGGTCAGACTGACTGACTGACTGACTGACTGACTGACTGACTGACTGACTGACTGACTGACTGACTGACTGACTGACTGACTGACTGACTGACTGACTGACTGACTGACTGACTGACTGACCGACCGACCGACCGACTAGTCTCAGACTCAGGTTTGTTTGACGGCAGGGTTGTTTGTTTGTTTGTTTGTTTGTTTGTTTGTTTGTTTGTTTGTTTGTATAATGTAGGTACATAATGTGTATGTATAATATAGGTAGTTAAATTTTATCCTAGTTTTGTATCGACTCTTCGTATTATCTATCCATCTCCCTCCCTCTCCCCCTCTTCTCTCCTAACCTCCCCTCCCCTCCCTTGCCATCGCGTCGACCAGCGAGACTATAAATACGGCCAAAACTGCGTGCGATTTTTTAGTTTTACTTACGTGTCGTTCCGTTTCGATTGAGCGCAGTTTGTCGTGCGCTCGTTTGTTCGTTTAATTAATTAATTGAACAGTAAATAAAAATCATGACCGGTCGCGGAAAAGGTGGTAAAGGCTTGGGAAAAGGAGGCGCTAAGCGTCACAGGAAGGTTCTTCGTGATAACATCCAGGGTATCACCAAGCCCGCTATTCGTCGTTTGGCGCGAAGAGGTGGCGTTAAACGTATATCAGGTCTGATATACGAAGAGACCCGCGGTGTCCTCAAAGTGTTTCTTGAGAATGTCATACGTGATGCTGTAACTTATACCGAGCACGCGAAGAGGAAGACCGTTACCGCTATGGATGTCGTTTACGCGTTAAAACGCCAGGGACGCACGCTCTACGGTTTCGGAGGTTAGGTTAGGTGTCAATACCTACCAATTCTCTGAATTGAATTATAATGTAAAAGGCCCTTTTCAGGGCCGCACATTGTTCATTGTATTCACCTGTTTAAGTGATACAGTTTCTTCAATTTATGTTCGTTTTTTTTTTTTTTTTTTTGGTTTGATAGATAAAAGTCGGTTAGTAAGTAAGTAAGTAAGTAAACAAACAAACAAACAAACAAACAGATAACCTAAAAATTAAATAAGTACCTGAGATATAATATATTGCATACACATTGATCAACTACATAGTAGTTAGGTACCTATCTTTATGGTAAGGTTTGCGAAGGTCTCAGTAGATAGTTGTGCAATTTAAATTTTGCCGAACCGAAAAACAGATAGTACCTACCTACCTACCTACCTACCTACATACATACATACATACATACATACATACATACACATAAATAGGTACCTACTTTACAATTTTGCCGCTCCCAACTTATGAGAATAACATAAGTAAAAAGGTAGTGAGTAACTACCTATTTACCTACCACACGCACATAAAAGATGCCCATACACCTATGATACATAGGTCTAATTAATTTTTAACACCTTTTTTTTTTTTTTTTTGTTGTTTTTTTTTTTTATTATTTTATTTTATTTTAAGAAGCTGTAAGTGTTTGCTTGCAGTGCGCGACTTGCAAGTTTCTTTTGTTACATTCGTTCGTTCTATTTTGTCGTCATGTGGAAACGTGGTTATTATACGAGTAATATTTGTATCTATCATGTGATTTTTGTTTATATTATATAGTAGTCAATATAGTGTCATTTAAAATGATCGAAAAGGGTACAATAACGAAACTCTAATAATGCATCTGATGGATTCCCCTATAGGTTAGGTTGCCACTCGCGACGCACTCATGTTTTACCACCTTTCCGGTGTACATCGACAACACGGCGATACGGACGCGTTGTACGTGTGAACTGCTTTCTCGTTGGACCGTCGAAACTTTAACTATTAACGAATCGTACGTAAACTATTTAATTTTTAGATATTGATGAGATATTACTAATTTTTATCTTGACATTAGGTGAGCGTAGAATGCGACCGTCAAAACAAACCGTTCTCTACGTCGACACGCATCCGTTTGTCTAATAATTATATATTCATAATAAAGTCTAATTCATATATATAACATATCTACATTTATATACCTATTATGTTATTCGATATATGTATAATAATTTTTATAATAGATACGAGTAAGTGAAAACTTTCAACGGTTCGCAACAGAAAACGTATCTCGAGAACGGATCTCTCTTTACAGTATTGCTAAAGAAGGCGAAAAATCAAAAGTTTTTGGCGCCATCTATACGTTTTCGTACTTTAACTAACTTGCTTGCTTGCTTGCTTGCTTGCTTGCTGTGCGTGAAGTAACAATTCAGTGAGTGAAACTTGCAGTTAATATTTACCCGAATAGAACAAAATGGCAGACGCAGCAGTTGCATCCGATACACCTGCACCGGCGACGCCCGCCAAGAAACCTAAGGCTTCGGCTTCCGCAGGGGCAAAGAAACCCAAAGCTAAGCCGACTCATCCCAAGACTTCTGAAATGGTGAACAACGCTATTAAGGAACTTAAGGAGCGTAGCGGTTCTTCGCTTCAGGCGATCAAGAAATACATCGCAGCGCAGTATAAGGTCGACGCCGAAAAGCTGGCACCTTTCATCAGAAAATATTTAAAAAGCGCAGTGGAGTCCGGTGCTTTGATACAGACTAAAGGGAAGGGTGCCTCGGGATCGTTCAAACTGGAGTCTAAGGGATCGAGCGGAAAGAAGGCCACCACCGGACCTAAAGTCGGTGGTGGAGGAAAAGCCGGGGCAGCTGCGAAAACGAAAAAGGCAACCGCCGCCGGCGGAAAGGCGAGGAAGTCGACCGCGGCCGCATCCGGTGGTTCATCGCCGTCAAAGCCAAAATCCGCCGCCGCCACTAAAGACAAGAAAGCCGCCGCAGCCAAGAAGAAACCGGCCGCCAAGAAATCATCGGCTCCCGCGAAAGCTAAGAGTTCCGCGCCCAAAGCGAAGAAAAGTGCGAAGCCACCCACTAAGAAGCCAAAGGCGCCTAAACCTAAAAAGGCCGCAGGTACACCCAAATCGAAGCCGGCAGCAAAGAAAGCCGGAGCCTCGAAAAAGTGAACCAGTGAGTGAGTGAGTGAGTGAGTGATTGTCGTAGTAGGTATATCGGTACATTGCTGCACGCTGTACAACAACGACGACACAACAGCAGAAAATTGTTAGCGGTGTTGTGTGTGTGTGAGTTTGTGTTATACATACTTACTTACAAAAGATGAGCGAGCGACACAAGTTTTGTCTCGTGCGTTCGTTCGTCCGCCGTCTACAAACAAAAAGCCCTTTTCAGGGCTAACAAATATTCGGTAATAAACAGTTATGTGTTTCTTTCGATCGACGAACGTCGTGTCAATTATTATTATCAATCTAAGTCAAGTTACACACATAAATACAACATGTTTGGTAAGTAAGTAAGAAAATATCACAATATTGGTAGGTAAATTACGCTATGACACATACGTACTATACTTACTTACTTACTTACCTACTTATGAACATACATCATTACCATGATTTCCGTTTGTTAGTCAGTCAGTCAGTCAGTCAGTCAGTCAGTTAGTTAGTTAGTTAGTTTAATTTCAAAACGAAATTATTTTAGCGTTATGTCTGTCCCTTTCTATCGTTTCGTACGTATCCCCTCCTGTTGCGTTTATAATGAATCATATATATATGAAAAAAAAATCTTACGGCTTTTAGTACAAGACTTGTCTAGCGTTCGCTCGCACAGTTTGTGAGTGCATTTTTGTGTGTTTGTTTTGAATCTCTAATAACCCAAACCGAATCATGTCCGGCCGTGGTAAAGGTGGTAAAGTTAAAGGGAAGGCAAAGTCTCGTTCGAACCGTGCCGGTCTACAATTTCCAGTCGGTCGTATCCACAGACTTCTGCGTAAAGGTAATTATGCGGAACGTGTCGGCGCCGGGGCTCCGGTATACTTGGCCGCCGTTATGGAATATCTAGCTGCTGAGGTGCTCGAGTTGGCCGGTAACGCGGCTCGCGACAACAAGAAGACCAGGATTATACCTAGACATCTGCAGCTCGCTATCCGCAACGACGAAGAGTTGAACAAGTTATTGTCGGGAGTGACAATAGCTCAAGGTGGTGTGCTACCTAACATCCAAGCCGTTCTTCTCCCCAAAAAGACTGAGAAGAAAGCCTAGATTGATAGTAAGTACGCACGCTGCTCTCCTATAGCGTATTCCACTTTCGTATTATTAGCGATGTGGTGATATGTGTATTAAAATAGAAAAAGAAAAGGCCCTTTTCAGGGCCGCAATTTGTATCTGGAATTTGTGAAAAACAAAACGTTTCTTTCGATTGCGTCGACGTCTCTTTTTATATAGATTCATTCATTCATTCATTCATTCATTCATTCATTCATACATACATACATACATACATACATACATACATACTTACTTACTTACTATATTTTATATACTATATTTATATCAATTTTATTATTTAAGACATTTCCTCTATCGCTTGATGCTTGATCGCTGATGGTCGTGCCAACGGTGAACGGGATGAAGGAGGGGAAGGGGAATGACAATAAGGATAGAAGAGCGGAGGGAAAGAGATAAAAGATATATCGTTGACACGCTATTGGTCAAACGCATATGTTGACATCGTAACGTTAACTGGCAGCGTGCAGTCTTATAAGTGAATAAAACTAAAAAAAATACCTATTACGAACTACAGTCTGCGCTGTGACGCTCTACGTTGAAGACGTTGATCTTACGCTACCGTTACCGTTGTTATATATTTTATTTTAATTCATCATGCCGCCCAAGACTAGCGGAAAGGCAGCCAAGAAATCCGGCAAAGCTCAAAAGAACATCTCCAAATCGGACAAAAAGAAGAAGAAGCACAAGAGGAAGGAGAGCTACGCCATTTACATCTACAAAGTGCTGAAGCAGGTCCATCCCGACACCGGTATCTCTAGTAAAGCTATGTCGATCATGAACTCTTTCGTGAACGATATCTTCGAACGTATAGCGGCCGAAGCTTCGAGACTTGCTCACTACAATAAACGTTCCACGATAACGTCGAGGGAGGTGCAGACATCGGTGAGACTCCTTCTTCCCGGTGAACTTGCCAAGCACGCTGTCAGTGAGGGTACTAAAGCCGTCACTAAATATACTAGCTCTAAGTGAGCTAGTACCAAAATTGTGATGTGTGACGAGCGTCTAATTTTGATATTGGACGCGATCAAATACATACAACAAAAAGGCCCTTTTCAGGGCCACAAAATGAATTCTATTTTATTTTTACAAGTTTCTTGATATAACTTCTTACGTCAAACCATGTACACATATATTAAAACAAATTTTTTTTTTTTTTTTTTTTTTTTTTTTTGCCGTTTACGAGGATATCGGTAACCTAGTAGTAGGCAAAACTAATATGCTGCCAGTTCCAAAATAAACAAACTTGAGAAACGAACTATATTTTGGACTTGTACTGCACTTTCGGGGTTTTGTTTCACGGTAACAACATATCAATCTAATATAGATAGATATGTGCATAAACTATAATGAATAGTAAACCGATTTTGATAAAAATTTCCACGTAATTAAGTAAGTTAAAACATTTTTATGTGCGATACCGAAAGAGAGAGACAAACTGACGAACGGGGGAAAGGAGGGAAGGGGAGGAGGAGGGGGGGGGGACACAATAAGCAAAGGGAAGGGGATTTTCTTGCGTTCTATTCGTTACGGTGAAATTATAAATTAAAATCGGCATGCACCTCGCGTGGTTTTTCAGTCGTACATTTGATTCGGTACTCGTTGGACGCATTCGTTCGTTCGTTATTTTCTGTTTTCTGTATTACTTACTTAAAAAATGGCGCGCACCAAGCAGACGGCACGCAAGTCCACCGGCGGTAAAGCGCCTCGTAAACAGCTCGCCACGAAGGCGGCTCGCAAGAGTGCACCGGCTACGGGAGGTGTGAAGAAACCTCATCGTTACAGGCCCGGGACAGTCGCCTTGCGTGAAATTCGTCGTTACCAGAAGAGCACAGAACTTTTGATCCGCAAACTGCCCTTCCAGCGTTTAGTTCGTGAAATTGCTCAAGATTTCAAAACCGATCTACGTTTCCAGAGCTCCGCCGTAATGGCACTTCAAGAAGCGAGCGAAGCTTACCTCGTCGGTCTGTTCGAAGATACAAACCTTTGCGCCATCCACGCCAAGCGCGTAACTATTATGCCAAAGGACATTCAGCTCGCTCGCAGGATTCGCGGTGAACGTGCCTAAAATGTTGAAAAATAATAAAAAATATTTGTTTTTTTTTAATTGAAGATCGTTTATTACTAAGTGTTAGTGCTGTGCTGTGCTGTGTCGTACGTTGTGATCAAGTTGAGTGTTGTGTCCGTGTACATATGTTTCTATATGTATAATGTGCAATATACGTACCTATGTGTGTACTTTCAGAGTAGCTTGTTGTTACTCTTGAAGTGTGTTAGGTTTATATATTGTTCATTATATATTATAGTGATATATATATATATTTACGATATTGCACGATGAGACGACGACGACTGCGGCGCGGCACGCACGCACTACGCTGCGTTCGATCTATTTGCGTTGAAAACAAATAAAACAAAAGGCCCTTCTAAGGGCCGCACTTATTTCTGTGAATATTAAAATGTTTCTTTCTTATTAAGACGTCACACACACACACACACACACACACACACACACACACACACACAAAGACCATCGGTATTCAAATCTTGGTAAAGGTACTATATGATTGTTATTTGTAGGTAGGTAATAATACATACCTACTCGTAATGTTATGAGATTGATGATGCCTCAGTATGGGCCTTCTACAAGGGTCGGTCACCCATCTAGGTACTGATCGTGCCCGATGTTGCTTTATTCCTTTCCTGCTGATCCGCTGAGCCTCGAAGTATGTGTATGTATTTATGTATGTGATTAAGTTAAGTTAAGTAAGGTTAGGTTAGGTTTGGTTTGGTTTGTACAGTAGATTACCTTACCTAAATCGGTATAAAACGCTTTGATTCGATTTGGGTTAGGTTTCGTTAAGTTAGGTTAGGTTAGGTTGGGTTAGGTTGGGTTAGGTTTGGTTTGGTTTGGTTTGGTGTTTCTTTCTTTCTTTGGTACAGCAGATTACCTTACCTAGGTAGGTATAAAACGCTTTGATTCGATTTGGGTTAGGTTTCGTTAGGTTAGGTTAGGTTAGGTTAGGTTGGGTTAGGTTGTGGTATGTTATGTTAAACCGGCCTTACTACCGGTCAGACTGACTGACTGACTGACTGACTGACTGACTGACTGACTGACTGACTGACTGACTGACTGACTGACTGACTGACTGACTGACTGACTGACTGACTGACTGACTGACTGACTGACCGACCGACCGACCGACTAGTCTCAGACTCAGGTTTGTTTGACGGCAGGGTTGTTTGTTTGTTTGTTTGTTTGTTTGTTTGTTTGTTTGTTTGTTTGTATAATGTAGGTACATAATGTGTATGTATAATATAGGTAGTTAAATTTTATCCTAGTTTTGTATCGACTCTTCGTATTATCTATCCATCTCCCTCCCTCTCCCCCTCTTCTCTCCTAACCTCCCCTCCCCTCCCTTGCCATCGCGTCGACCAGCGAGACTATAAATACGGCCAAAACTGCGTGCGATTTTTTAGTTTTACTTACGTGTCGTTCCGTTTCGATTGAGCGCAGTTTGTCGTGCGCTCGTTTGTTCGTTTAATTAATTAATTGAACAGTAAATAAAAATCATGACCGGTCGCGGAAAAGGTGGTAAAGGCTTGGGAAAAGGAGGCGCTAAGCGTCACAGGAAGGTTCTTCGTGATAACATCCAGGGTATCACCAAGCCCGCTATTCGTCGTTTGGCGCGAAGAGGTGGCGTTAAACGTATATCAGGTCTGATATACGAAGAGACCCGCGGTGTCCTCAAAGTGTTTCTTGAGAATGTCATACGTGATGCTGTAACTTATACCGAGCACGCGAAGAGGAAGACCGTTACCGCTATGGATGTCGTTTACGCGTTAAAACGCCAGGGACGCACGCTCTACGGTTTCGGAGGTTAGGTTAGGTGTCAATACCTACCAATTCTCTGAATTGAATTATAATGTAAAAGGCCCTTTTCAGGGCCGCACATTGTTCATTGTATTCACCTGTTTAAGTGATACAGTTTCTTCAATTTATGTTCGTTTTTTTTTTTTTTTTTTTGGTTTGATAGATAAAAGTCGGTTAGTAAGTAAGTAAGTAAGTAAACAAACAAACAAACAAACAAACAGATAACCTAAAAATTAAATAAGTACCTGAGATATAATATATTGCATACACATTGATCAACTACATAGTAGTTAGGTACCTATCTTTATGGTAAGGTTTGCGAAGGTCTCAGTAGATAGTTGTGCAATTTAAATTTTGCCGAACCGAAAAACAGATAGTACCTACCTACCTACCTACCTACCTACATACATACATACATACATACATACATACATACACATAAATAGGTACCTACTTTACAATTTTGCCGCTCCCAACTTATGAGAATAACATAAGTAAAAAGGTAGTGAGTAACTACCTATTTACCTACCACACGCACATAAAAGATGCCCATACACCTATGATACATAGGTCTAATTAATTTTTAACACCTTTTTTTTTTTTTTTTTGTTGTTTTTTTTTTTTATTATTTTATTTTATTTTAAGAAGCTGTAAGTGTTTGCTTGCAGTGCGCGACTTGCAAGTTTCTTTTGTTACATTCGTTCGTTCTATTTTGTCGTCATGTGGAAACGTGGTTATTATACGAGTAATATTTGTATCTATCATGTGATTTTTGTTTATATTATATAGTAGTCAATATAGTGTCATTTAAAATGATCGAAAAGGGTACAATAACGAAACTCTAATAATGCATCTGATGGATTCCCCTATAGGTTAGGTTGCCACTCGCGACGCACTCATGTTTTACCACCTTTCCGGTGTACATCGACAACACGGCGATACGGACGCGTTGTACGTGTGAACTGCTTTCTCGTTGGACCGTCGAAAAGTTTTTCGTCGCCGACGCCCGACTCCCGACTCCGACTCCGAGATTAATAATAATATATAATACGCAAACTCTTTATACCCTCGCGCCAACGTTCACTCGCTGACTTTTTATTGGCCAAGCCTAAATTACCTATCACCGCCCGGATTTTTCAACCAATCGTACGTTGCTGCCCTACCCCACGAACCCCACCCATTATCCGAACAATGTATTTCATAACTGTTTGCTTTCTATTGGTTAATTAAATTCTTTTGTTCCTACTCTTTTTACTTTTATTTATCCTTTTTTTTTTTATATTTAATATATGTTATATTTAAAACTCTAAAATGAATGTTAAACCATACGACACAACGGCGAAAATGCATCTATCGATGTATTTTGTAGCGATTGTTCCATTTATTGATTAGACAATAAGATAAAAGGATAAAGAAATACCTAAGTTCATGTAACAAGTGGAAAAACCAAGTTACATGATTTTTCTTTTTAGGGCAATACGATCGTGTAGGTGTAGGCAAGTTATTTGTCCTTTACTGTATTGAATTGTAATTAGTCTCAAAAGTTTTATTACATTGTAGTATATAGTATAGAATAGATAGCGATAGAAATTCGAAGGGACACGTCTACGGGCGAGACAGAGAAAGTTTGATTGCAACTTTGCACGTCTTACAATGCACATTTAACTACCTACTTTACATACACTATACAAACGTTTTTGTTACCGACGAACCGCGAACGGCTATAGATACCTATGTATAGACAAATTAAAAAAATTATCCTTTGTTCCCAGACAGGTCAAAGAAAAGGTTATCCTTTGTTCTCACGCAGGTAAACGAAATGTACAGATGGTCGAAACCCTTTGTTCTCGCATAGATAGGAAGGTAGATATAGTCGAAATTAGATAAGATTCCTAAATCGCATAGTTTGTTTGTTGTGATTGAATAAAGTTAATACCCTGACTTTCCTCACGATAGTAAGGTATTATAGTTAGGTAGGTAAACAAATGTAAAAATAGATAGGTACATTTGTATGTCCTATTGTTTGCCTCAATATAAGTAAGAGTTAAACTGTGGGTTTTCCTGTATAATTAACCAAGTGAGAAATGTAAATGTTAAAATTTGTGATTATGTCGTTGACTAGTAATTTAACTTAAAATTACGTGTATGTAATAAAAGATACAAACACTGCACCGTAGGTTTGTCCGATTATGTATATTCATATACCTATGTGAAAACAAGAAGGTTTGTATTAGCAGTTACAAACGTGTTAGTCGGTGATTAGGGAACACATGTACACTGGCAATCGAAAAAAATTGTACGACAGAGATAGGTTTAGAAATATGAGAGGGATGCAAATACGATCGCTACCAAAATAAAACGAAAGGTGATTGGTCGCCGAAAATAAACTCAATTATGATTGGTCAGCGGGTGCGCCGGGTTGGGTATATAAGCGAGCGCGAAACCCGCCGAGTTCATTCCTGTCACCTCGGGGAATCAAGAGAGCCTCCTGGTCAAGAGCAGAAGAAAGAAGTTAAGTGCGGTGAAGAAAAGATTAATTGTGAAGATAGGGGGCCACGAAGAAAGGTGATTCGATTATTGTTACATCACCATGACCGGGCGTTTTATTGTTTCTTTCCAACATCGAACGACCCTTCTTGGAGCTCTTTCAATACAAACGTCTGTCCTTTTGGGGGCCAGTTCGTACGCGCCTATTCAGTCCGCTGCTTGATCTGGCGTTTCAACTAAATAAGACTAAATATACCTATTTGAGAGTGTCTTGTTTGTTGTAAAAACTTGTTATTCGACAAGTAAGAAACACATGTACATACAAGCGAGGCAAAAATAAAGCGAAAAATCTGTAAGGACAGTAATAGGTACACGAATGTGAACGAGATGCAAATACAAATTGCATCAAAATCAATCTAAATCCGATTGGTTGCGGGAAATTAAATTCGTTTGTGATTGTTCAGGCCTACCGGACAAAGTATACAAGCAGGTGCGAAACCCGCCGATAGCATTCATTACTGCAGCCTCGGGGGTCAAGGAAGCCTGGACAGGAGCAGGAGAACAAGAAAAAATTATAATTTTGAAGTGTAAATATTAGTGTTAAGAACATTGTGAAGTGTAAATTTAGGTGTAACAAATAAAGGTGGATGGAAATTGTTGCAAGACCGGGCGTTGTAATGCTTTCTGTTCCTTCGCCGCCCTTCTCTGGGCGCTTTCAATTAACTCATCGGACTTTCTCCGGGCCACGTTCGTAACATCTACAGTACTCTTCGGTCTTTTTTTTTATTTATTCATAGGGACCACAAACAGATTAACATTTCATTTACTTTAACTTGCAATAAATTTATAACTTTGATAATAGTAAACCCAACAGGAATGGTCACATTGTTGCGGACAGAGCTAGTGGACTGTAGGTTTATCGAAATGTGGGCTCTGACTGAAAAAGCCCACTGTAAAATTGAAAAAATTAAACAAATTGGATTCTGCTTGCAACAGCTTATAATTGCCTCAAACGCAATTTACACTTATATCGACAACACATTTAACATTTCTCAAAATTATAATTTACAAACACTTATCTATAAATTACAAACACTTTCTTTAAAATCGTGATTTTAATTTACGCTTCACTGATTTTACTTAACTTCTACGAATTTTCTTGATTTATAAAAATGTTACTTCTTTCTTGAAGTAATCTTGAGTTATAAAAATGTTGGTTCTTTATTGACATATATATATATATATATATAACTTGTTATATCTTCAGTTTTTTCAGTTTCGGTTTCTTCACTGCTTATTTTCCTGGAACTGCTGAACTTTCACTGCATACTGTATTTTTTTTTTATTCTAACTACTGTCTACTGTTGTTGGCCGCAGATGGCCTTTACAACACGCGGACTAACTTTTGCTGCGGTGCTGCTTGCACTCTTCAGCGAAAAGTTGGGGCGGTTTGCGCAAGGTTGTCCTAGACACGAACCTCGGCTTGGGCAACCGCTCTTAAAACTAAATTTGTATCTGACTAAAATTTCACCGCCGCCGAAAATAGCAAAGGCGTTCTAAAGAGAAGAAACGGCAAGAAACTCTTCAGCCCTCGCCTATTATTATTTAAATCTAACTAGTCGAAGCGCCCGGGTATATAAGTGAACCTAGTATACCCGCGCGCTCGAGTGTGTGTGTGTGTGTGTGTGTGTGTGTGTGTGTGTGTGTGTGTGTGTGTGTGTGTGTGTGTGTGTGTGTGTGTGTGTGTGTGTGTGTGTGTGTGTGTGTGCTAATGTTAGCCTAGCCTAGTTAGTTAGTTAACTAAACTGCCTAATGTTCCGTCGCCGCCGGCGGCGACGTATCCTGTATATATTTCTATGATCTGTGTTCGCGGACGCGGGCGCGGAAGGCGCTTGAGCTCTGAGCCTGCTGGTGATCTCATCATCTGAAACTATCAGTACGTGCCTGGGATATCTAAAGGGTCCTAAGGCCCCTCTATTGGGGGCATAGTTACTAGATTGCCTAATTAGGGGATTGGGGTGGAGGGCTGCCGACTCAAAGTAGCGTTTAGACGCATCTTTGATGAAGGCTTTTATGGTAGAAAGCTCGAAACCACTATGGATCGATGTTTCGCATATAGTACGGGGCGCCGACTGCGCCTCGCATAAAGCGATTTTGTATGACTTGCAAGGAAGTAGTGTTGGTGTGACCAAACGCTACGCTCGCATATGTGAGTATGGGCCGAATACAAGTTTTGTAAAGCGTTACCTTATTTCTAAGAGCATTTTACTGTACTTGTTTAACATTGGCTTAAGGCGACCGAGAACGAAGGTTGCTCGATCTCTTACTCTTTTAATGTGGGCTCTGAAATTAAGACGAGAGTCTAAAGTGACCCCTAAGTATTTGACCTTTTTAACCCACGGAATTGGTTGGCCATATAGGTGGACTGGGGTGAGTTGCCTTGTGGCCTTTACCGATTTTTTGCCCCGGGCGAAGTGCACTGCTGCACTTTTCTCGGGGTTATCCTCGATTCTCTACTTCCGAAACCAATTGCCTAAGGCGTTGGCGGCAGACTGGAGGGCCAGGCCTATTCGACGGACGTGTCGGTGAGAACAGTAGAGCGCCGTATCGTCCGCGAAGAGCGCCACATTGACGTTAGAGGGACGAGGTATGTCGTTAGTGAATAAAGAATAGAGTAGAGGGGAAAGTACGGAACCATGGGGTGGGGAGACGAATGACTTCGTTCTACGCGATAGCGAAAACTACGATCCCTAAGGAAGTCTCGTAAGATGAGCACAAGACGGTCTGGGACACCGAGATTGTACAGCTTGTAAATCAAGCCGTTATGCCAGACTTTATCGAAAGACTTCGCTACATCGAAGAAGAGGGCTCCTGTGCTGAAAGGTTTAGGGGACCTATTGAGACCTTGGAGGATGTGCTCCGTTATGCGGTGCACTTGATTGACGCACGAGTGATTAGCTCGAAAACCGAACTGTTCGTCAATGAGAATACCTTTAGACTGAACGTAGTCTTTCAGGCGAGAAAGGAGGAGTCGTTCATATAGTTTTCCCAAAGTCTTTAAGAGACTAATGGGTCTTTATGACGTGGCTACGTTACTTGGTTTTCCCAGTTTAGGGATACCTATAACGTCAGCTTCTTTCCGAGAATCGGGAAAGATGCAATTTGCCATGGCCGCATTGAAGATGCTGACTAATAGAAGGAGGAGCTGAGCGGGGAGGATTTTTAGGAGCCTATTCGAGATCCCATCGGCACCCGGGGCCTTTTTGGGTTGTAAGTCTTAAATGATCTTTTCGACCTCAGAGACTGTAACGGGCGGAAGCGAGTCAAGTGGGGAAAGGGCCGCTCTCCGCTCTACTTCCCTGTCCACTTCATCGACGTGAGCTTGGTCAGTGGGTTGTTTGGTGTTTTATATATATGTGGCAAAAAATACTCTTGTTTGCAGGAAGTAGGTATGTACACCTCCGTCCTCTGTTTCAGGTAGTATACCGCCGTCGCGTACTAAATTGCAGGTAGTAGTATCTATATACCTGTTGAAGCGTTTTATTATGACTGGGTTTAAAAATACAATCATATGAAATAAATAAAGTTCCGTCAGGTAGGTAGATATGTTAGTTGTATAAATTAACTTTGCTTAGTTGTATTACTCTATTATCACTTGATGTTCTTGATTGTGTTTTTTCATGTATGCCTTAATGTTTTCTAAGGCAATATTTTTATTCAAGTATTTGCTAACTTAAAAATCAATCCGGATATTATATACACTTAAAAATGTCCCTATTCGGATTTTTTACTGTTACTACACTTCACCATCTTCCAACAGTCCTTCGTTCAACCTTTCACATGTTCGATCTTACCGACATAATAGTAAGAAAATATGAACTGGTTTTTTAAATAAAAAATCACAAGTGCAATTAGTTTTATTAGAAACAAGTACTGACTTTTTTACAGTTTATCAATCAATTACGTTAGTATATTTTTATCATCACAGTTTTAATTATGAAGGTATATTGAAGGTATGTCGAGGATTTTCATTTGAAAGATGCTTTTAACTCTCCAAAATGCTACATATCCGGATATGCCATGCATACAGACCGGACTGGACTTTAAGTCAACCCCAACAGGTTCGAATGTTAGCCCTTGGGATTTGTGGCTAGTCATGGTAAATGCAGATCTAATGGGAAATTGGTGACGCTGTATGGTGTATCCCAGTTGTCCTTTTGATGAGTCAAGTGTTATCCTTGGTATATGTAAAGGCAGAATATGCTGTTGCGGACTTTTCTTCAGAACTTTTGAAGGGGAACAATTCTGCCATACATGATATTCGCGAAAAACCGTTTACGTAGCGAAAGCTCTCAAAACGAAAAAAAAAACCTGTCTTAGCGTGATGATATAGCCTATAGCCTTCCTCGATGAATGGGCTATCTAACACTGAAAGAATTTTTCAAATCCGACCAGTAAAACAAAAAATAGTATTACCACTCACCAATAGATTTCAGGTAGAGACATAATTTTTAGTTTATCATTGCCTGAAAACACGGACAATACGACGTTTTCTAAATTCTAAAAGATAGATATAAACAAGAATTGCTTGTTAAAAGGTATAAGATGCTTTTGGAAATTATGGCTTCGTGTTGCTTAACAACGCTATCTAGCTTTAAGTATTGTTGCTGTGTCGGTAAAAATAATAGTATTACTACTCGCCAATTGTTGCCAGAAGTAGCTTTAGTCACGGGGTCTTATCCCAAACAAAACAGAAATGATTTAAATTCATATCAATAGATGGCGTTGTGTGTATCGATTTGTTTTTTTATTGAAAAAAAAAAGTAACCGACCCTTAAAAAATATTGTTTTAATATCCAAATGTCCCTTAAGCTAACAAAAATGAAGTAATGGGCGCCTTTATTAAATTTTCGAAATATTACATAAATTGAATGAGGTCGTTGTACTTTAAGCGGCAATAAATTGAACTACGTGCCGGTTTAGTTAATAAATTTTAACTATTGATTGATAGATAACGCTGTTCGCATGTTCTGAGTTTGACATCGACACACAACGGTGTCACTGAATAATATAAATAGGTGTAGGTTTTCAGAAAAGTATTTCTTACATTCTGGAAAAGGTTTTGGTATACAACAAATGGATACCCTGTGACATGAATTTGCATCGATCCGTTAATATTATTTTTTTTCTGAACTGACAATGAAGTTGGCTGTTGCAGCCATTAATGCTTCACCGGGCTTTTGGGGCGAGACCCTGAAGGAGCTTCAGCCCATATAGCGCCCACGCTCAAGGGCTCCCCGCGGGGGGAGCCTCGGCTTGGGTTGTCGCTCTCGGGGGTGTCCCTTCGACCGGCGTGGGTCTCGAACCCGAAGGTGAGTCACCGCCAGGAGGGGAGTTCCCCTCCGTTAATAATTAAGCGATGCATTAGTTTAACTCGACCGATATTTGACAAATTTTAGTACACTTACGAGCAAAACTAGTTCGTCACTTACATAAACGACGATATTTCATAAACTAGTAAAACAGAAAGTAGGTATATTAAAAGAAGTTTTATTTTACCCATAAATAATTAGATACACTTTAATCTTTCTTTGAGGTAGTTACTAAAATGGCCGAAAAGAAAATTAATTTTCTCAAGGCCTCAAACATGGGTGATCTTGGAATCAAAATCCAAGTTCAAACCTCTGACGACCACCGCGGTCTGACTAAACTACTACGGGAAAAGAACTTCCCGTATCATACATATGCATTAGAGGAAGAGAGGGAATTACGAGTTGTAATTCGAGGGCTTTCTCATGAAATACCGGTGGCCGACATAAAGGCCGACCTTGTAAAACAAGGCTATCCGGTTCATGCAGTGCACCGTATGATCGGCGGCAGATCAAAAAGACCACTAAACCTAGTTTTAGTGGTACTTAATTTCTCCCCAGAGGGCAAACGAATCTTCTCCGTAAAGGAGATTTGTAAATTGTCCGGCTTGGTTGTTGAACAACCAAACAAACGGACCTACCCAGGGCAGTGCCATCGCTGCCAAAATTACGGTCACTCGGCCAAAAACTGCAACGGCTTCCCCCGTTGCGTTAACTGCCTTGAGGACCATGGTGGCACAGCCCTTTGCAAAAGGCAAAGGGACAACCCCGAGCCCCCAAGCTGTGTCCTATGCGGCATGGCAGGCCACCCCGCGAACTACCGCGGGTGCCCTAAGGCTCCCCGCTCGTACGCGGCGGCGGCAAATAAGGCCCCCCCACCCCTCTTAAGGCAAGGGCGGCCGCTCCTTTCTCGGAGCGGCAATACCCCTCTCTGCCAATCACAAAAAATATTTCTGCCCCTCTGCTGCCGCAGCCTACTGCACCAGCCCCGAAGGCAGTCCCCCGTCCCACCGTATCTCTGACAGGAGCCCCCCTTAAGGCGACTCCTGTCCCCCCGGCGCGGAAATTGGCCCCGTTGTCTCAACCCGCGCCAAAAATGAATACAGCGGTACCTAGCCCGTCGCTAGCGTCCGCTGATGTTCTAGCCGACCTAAATGTGGTGCTAGAACTCCTCAATGTTATCAACATTGAGGAAATCTCCCAATTAGCGAACAAAATTCGCAATGCGTCGTCGGCGACGCAAAGAGTCTCGGCCGTGCTCGAGCACGCTTCCCTACTAAGTGCTTTAGAGCACTTTGCACCCTCCCACTAAACTTTTAATTACGCCCCGCACAGACGATGGTATTATCAGTAAGCTCACAGCTCAAGCGCCTTCCGCGCCCGCGTTCGCGAACACAGTTTTTACAAATATAATATACAGAATACGTCGCCGCCGGCGGCGACGGAACACTAGATAGTTTTTAGCACACACACAAACACACTCAAGTGCGCGGGTATAATAGTTTCACTAATATACCCGGGCACTTTGACTAGTTAGATTAAAATAATAATTGGCGAGGGCTGAAGAGTTTCTTGCCGTTTTCTTCTCTTCAGAACGCCTTTGCTTTTCCGAAACGGCGGTAAATTTTAGTTAGATACATATTTTAGTTTCTAAGAGCGGTTGCCCAAGCCGAGGTTCGAGTCCAGGACACCCTTGCGCAAACCACCCCAACTTTTCGCTGAAGAGTGCAAGTAGCACCGCAGCAAAAGTTAGTCCGCGTGTAGTTGTAAAGGCCATCTGCGGCCAACAACAGTAGACAGTAGTTAGAAAAAAAAAAAAAAACTTTCTTTGAATTCACAGATATCATGAGTTGTTTAGGATATATTGTCGTATATTTAAGTGACTAGTTATTAATCGACTTCAAAAAAGAAGGAAGTTCCTTATTCCTCTAAATCTTTTTTCATGAATGTTTTCCGATTACTGGAAGTCGCCTTGACCGATTCGGAAAATTTGAAAGAGTATACTTCCCAGATGGTCCCATGGTCATCAGGTCAGGATATAATGATGGAATCCTGGAGAAATCGAGGGAACTCAAATTTTTATAGGCACACTTGAAACGATTAGTGTACGAGAAAATAAGCCAATAGGTCACTTAAAAGTATGGATGACTAGTCGGTAAAGCTGACCATCCGGCAACTTTCAGAGTCGGCGACAAGTTGGCGACTATTCGGCAAAGAGCGCCGACTAGGACTGCGACTGGGAGAAATTGTCTGTGGTCGTCGAACATTTAAGCATAGAACCTAGCTGAGGTATCAGGGTTGATAGACATTATTGGTTGTTCATACTCGTAGTATTTTCTGTTTTTCCCTGCCCACCATGAGAAATTATCATTTGGCACTCTTGATTTTAAGGAAATCATTGTACATATGTTCTAAAATAAAAATACACGAAACTTTCTTTTACACAAAATCACCGCAAAAGCAAAAATCAAGAAACAATGCGAAGTCACAGATAATAAAATACTATACCTACTAGGCGAAGTAAACAAAATATGTTTCGTTTTACCCGCTGGCAGGTGTACACAAAAAAAAAAACCGCAAATCGATGTAGAGTTTAGCCGTTTCGCACACAGTTACTTTAGGGCAAAACAATAATTTTGAGCCGCAGTTCCTCAAAATATTTTCCTTAAGCAATTTGGAACATGTTAAAATTTAGTATTTTTTATTTTAATTTATGAATATTGCAATGTGAGACGGTTCCTTAAACTTCAAATCTTTATGAGACTTATGTGGAACTGTACTGTACCCTGCTGCTTCTGTTAATGGTGTTATTTAAGTGTATTTAAAAATTCAAAAAAATATTAAATTTTAATATTTTCCAAATTGCTTTGAGGGGGTTAAAAATGAGAATATAAACTATCATTTAAGGTATATATTAGAGAAAAATACTGAGCCGTCTTGTACCTGGAGGGGCCCAAACTTGGTATGTTTTGAAAATACTTTTTGGATTTTAAGGAAAAAATTAGGTCAAAGGTAATAGTGTGGTATATTTTTAGAACCGGTTGATACCCCACACACAACAAATTGATGACACCATAATCCCTGTAGAAATCACTTATTCATGAAGTGATCCTACAGGTATGTAAAATCATTCCAATATTTAATTTTGGCTAGAACTCGACAAAGGGAACACAAGCTTCAATCTTTATTGGAGTTAATGACACTTCAGTACAAAAATTGTTTTCACAGGCCAAGTTAAAATGGCCCAGTTTCGTATATGAGTGCCTAAAAAAATTCTCTACGTCTAGCAGGAATATCAGTAACACGTATTTGAAACATTCAAACCTAAGGGTTGACACAAAATAGAAAACAAATATTACTGATTTAATTTGTTAGAAACTATCAACATCTTAAATCAATTTAAAGTCAACATTCTGACTGATTATTCTAGAGAGAAATTAGACATTTTAAGAGTATACAATTTAAAATTAATAGTTTTCGAACGTTTAATCTCAACAATTTACAGATTTGTGAAAAAACATAAAAATAATGAAAATAATCAAATGAGAACTATTTATTTATAAATCTTATTTATAACAGCAGGAGTTACCTAACAAATAAATGAATAATTTAATAATAATTATATAAAATTTTATCCAAAATAAGAAAATCTTATTGGATGAATTATATAGTGTTATTGTTAGGATAACACGATTTTATGGATTTTTCTAAATAAAGTTCAGAATTTTTCTTAGAAAAATTAAAAAGTTCACCATTACCTTTTATACTGAGAAACGGGTTAGTTTTTATATAATTTAAAAATTGTTTGTACCTAGTTTTAGATAAATTAACTTGTAAATTATTATTTTCCACCCATTCTAGTACCTTAGATACAGTAGAATTTATAGCATCTTGATATGCAATGTTGCTGACGTCATTTGGAATAATGATTGACCGCAAAAAGTACACATTGATGATCTGTTACAGACGGTAAATCATTGATATATAAAATGAACAATAACGGACCGAGTATGCTTCCCTGTGGAACACCTAGATTGTTATCTCTGTATGGCGATTTGTATACCTTTAAATCAATTCGCGTTATTTCTACACACTGTTTCGGTTCTTTAAATAGCTTTTCAACCACATTCGAGCAGGGCCACGAATACCGTATTTTTCACATTTCTCTAAAAGTAGTTCATGTTTTACAAAATCAAACGCCAAAGAACAAGCCAGTTACTGCTCTCTTCATAGCTATTTTTTTACTAGTTTGTTTTCTGTACTAGTACAGTATTATATAAGCTGTGCTTTAGTGTTGCTGTGTCGCAAAACAGTTTAGTTTTTATTTAGGCTGATGGCCCTTAAAAAAAAAATAGTATTACTACTCGCCAATAGATGTCAGGAAGAGTCATATTTTTCAGTTAATCATTGCCTACAAAAACGGATAAAACGACGTTTTCTAAAAATCGAACCTAGCTAGATTGATTTTTATTGCCCCCGAAACTGTGTACTTAATTTCATGAAAATCGTTGCAGCCCTTTCCAAGATTCAAATTATAAATATATATATACAAGAATTGCTCGTTTAAAGGTATTAGATAGATAGATATTTTTATGTCCTCTCTCAGTTTAAGCTATAATTAAGGGCTCCCTTAGGTCCCCTTAGAAGACATAGGACAGACAGAAGTTGTCCATTTAGGTACAACAACAACTATTGTGGTTATTTAACTTGTTCCTCAACAATTAGAGTTTAATTGTTCCTGTCATCATTGACAAAACAGGCATGTTGAGACCCCTCGACTCGCTCGAAAATGATTTCGCGTAGACGGTAAACGAAATCATCAGGGATTTCGACTGGTAAGTACATATCTTGAGATACATATTTGCCGTATATAGCTTTAAAAGAGAGTTATAACATGTATGTTAAAACTTAAAGCTGCTAAAAGGCTTCTATTGCCGCTGCTGTACGCTTCAGAACTGCATAAAGACTTTAATTGCAGACTTTTTAACGGAACTGTACTAAAGATATATTTATCACTGTTCTGCCACTGAAAGTTTCATTGCAGAAGTGATTTGTACTTTTGCACAGACTTAAGTAGCAATTTGATCGACTGTTTTACTAATAGCGACATTAAGGCTTCACAATAGAAGCGGGAGCGTAATGGACTCATTTGGATACATTCTGCTATTTTTATTGGAGAAATCACATTTCATAAAATATTTGAGACAGTTTAAAAGAAATGGATCTGAAATAGTAATATAGTAAGTGTTAAACAATTGAAAGAGCGAAAAATATAGAAGCAGCTACAAACGATCATCGTATTTTAGGGTTTTCAACGAGTTCTACGGATATCTCAACAAATAACCATTCGTGTGGTTCGATACCTGCAATAAGTATGAAATAAAAGTGATTATGAAGACTTGAACTGCATTAGTGGTACAGGTATTACTTAGACCTCTAGAAGAGTGAAACTTAACGCTTTGACGCGCAGAGAGGAAGTATTAAGGTTGAAGTTGCAAGTTAAAGATGCTTCTCATAGACGCCATGTTAACAAGACAATTATTTATCATTACTTGAGAAATTTATAGGTTTTTACCAAAATTGGTAGTAAAATATCACTAAATATAGAATCAGCAACTTACTAAATACAAATGTAGTCTAGTATGTAATTTCATTATCGTGTAGGTTTGTCATATAATATTATTTATATAATAATATTTTACATATTTTACGATATTTTGAGATAAATATTGAGGCGCGTTAAAAATACTCCAATAATATTATTTTTATTCCAATAATATTAATGCACGATAAACTGATCTGCGTTTTTAGCCACTTGCATATAATACAAAATGCAGCTCAAAAACACTTACCTTCATTTTACTTATTATTTATTTGTATTCAGTAATGTCTGACTCAGGAACAACAGATGTATTTAATAAATAAAAGAGACAAGGTGAATGATCAGTGATCCTTTATTCGTTCAGTTAAAACTTTCATTCATTCAATAAACTTTAGTGTGGTGTTAATTATTAGTTGCAGCTCCTGTAGCGCTTTATTTAATGTCACTATTATGAAGTTCCAATGGAGCTGTAGGTTGCAAAAAGTTGTGCCCCTTTGGCTGCAAAGCGGCTGCATAAAGTCTGCAGTGCACGCTCTGGTGCTTGAGCTCGGCGCCTTTGGGAATAATCGGATTAGCTCCAAAGCTCTTAAGCAACTAGTATGTGCTATTTGGGTAGACAAGTTGCATCAAAAAATCGTGCAGTATCGCTATAGAGAGAGCGATCGAATTCCAAGTTTAAGGCAGTGGTTGTAAGAAAGACAAAATTAAGCAACTAATCCGAAAGACGAAGCAAATCTTAAACAGTAAGCAAGCAAACAAAGTCGAAGTGTAGTCAAATATCCGTTAACAGTGAATAGGTACCGTATATGGTATGGGTGGAAGCGCTTTTTTTTGCCTAGCTACTGTCTACTGTTATTGGCCGCAGATGGCCTTGACAACTACACGCGGACTAACTTTTAAAGAGAAGAAACGGCAAGAAACTCTTCAGCCCTCGCCTATAATTATTTGAATCCAACTAGTCAAAGCGCCCGGGTATATTAGTGAACCTATTAGGTATACCCGGTATGTCGCGCTTGAGTGTGTGTTCATTCCCCATTCACTTTATATTAGTTCGAAAACACACAACGTCACTAAAACGATACCAACGCCATTTATTGGTAGCGATTGGAACTTGAAGATCAATACAAAATAGGTAGGTACCTATTTCTTTTGATTTTGTCACCCCTTTTCCACCTTTGAGGGGTTGAATTCTAAAAGAGCCTGAAACACTTTTTTACTAATTTATTGATAGGAGTACTCCTGTGAAGTTTTAAATGAAATACTTTAACTAATCTTGTTTCCCCATGCAAACTTTCACCCCCTTAAGGGCTAAATTTTCAAAAACCCTAGGACACATAATTGTTTATTTTTAATTGTTAACCAAAAAACAAAGTTTCAGGCTTCTACCTCCAAAATTGACGGACTTCCATACAAAATTTAAACGCCTTTTTCATCCTCTTCGGGGGCGAATTTTAAGAAATCCTTTCTTAGCAGATGCCTTCGTCATTGCAACTGTCTGCTTGCCAAATTTCAGCGAAATCCGTTCAGCAGTTTCGGCTGTGCGTTGATAGATGAGTCCGTTAGGTTTACCTTTTATATATTAAGATTATGGTGGATTGTATAAAATACCAGTCTAACCCCGCGGTCTGACCCGGCCCGCAGGTGAGTCAGCGCCAGGAGGAGAGTTCCCCGTTATGCGGTTGCGATTGCGAGGCAGTGTGGGCGAGAAGCGCCCCGGCACTCTTTGATACCTCGTGTATCCGTTCGTTCGCCGACGAACCCGGGGACGTCGGCGTCGTGTTGGGGGGAGGCCCTCTTATGGGAGGTCGTTGAGACTAATCTCGCTATCCGGATAGCGATATCGTCGTCTGGGGCCAACAGTAGTTTTTCGACTGATTTATTTAAGCATTTATACATTAGAATAAACACTTCATCGACGTGAGGTGGAAGCGCTTTTTTTTTTCTAAATACTGTCTACTGTAGTTGGCCGTAGATGGCCTTGACAACTACACGCGGACTAACTTTTCCTGCGGCGCTGCTTGCACTCTGCTGAGAAAAGTTGGGACGGTTTGCACAAGGGTGTTCTGGACACGAACCTCGGCTTGGGCAACCGCTCTGAAAAACAAAATCTGACTAAAATTTACCGCCGTATCGGAAAAGACAAGGCGTTCTGAAGAGAAGAAACGGCAAGAAACTCTACAGCCCTCGCCTATAATTATTTTAATCTAACTAGTCAAAGCGCCAGGGTAAATTAGTGAATCTAATAACCAGTTTTTGGATTTTTTCCTTTATTTGTACTGTAACATCTTGCTTCTTGCCAAATTTCATGACGACTTGGTGCCTCCATGCGTTCTTGGGTAAACGGGTTTTGACCATGTTTTGACAGACAGACAGACAATCTTTTTTTTTATTTGTTTTAAATACAAATAAAAATATTTATGATGTAAGACTTTGCTTATTTATTTCTGAATGCCAAAATATGCGGCAAAAAAAGCCATGTTTCGGCCGTATATTTATTGTGTTGACTTAGCTAGAAGCTTAATTTTTTTTTTCAGCTTCAACAGTCCGTAGACCTTAGTACTTATTTGATATTAATTTCAACTTGATACCTTCACGCGTTTCTGAGAAAAGGGGTCTTGCTTGACCGACAGACAGACAGACAACAAAGTGGTCCTATCAGGGTCCCTTTTTTTTCATTTGAGGAACCCTCTAAAAAAATATGTTATTATATGAGAAACATGTCATTGTAAAAACATCTCTTGAATTTGGATGAATGGATGGATATTTGTTTGTTATTCAACAACGCCGCGACAAAGCATCCAACTGAGTTGAAATTCGTCACACAGATAGATTATACTTAGTCTGAAATAGCATGTAGACTTTTTATTCCGGATTTAAAAGTCCCACGGGAATATCTGTAATAGATATAATGATAATAATAATAATAATAAAAAGCAAGTCTTTCAAACATTTATAAACTATTTACTTCCATATTATCTGAAGAACTACAAATTCACTGTGAAAAAAATAATATAAAAGCACCAGAACAGACAGGATGCAGACGTCAAGCCCGAGGCTGCAAAGACCACTTAATGATTAACAAAACTATACTAGAAGATGCACACCTAAACCAGAAAAACTCAAGTATGGCGTGGATCGATTATCAAAAGGCTTTTGATAATATTTCACATGAGTGGCTCTTGAAAATATTAGATGTATACAAATGCCCGACGATAATTATGAAATTCTTGAAGCTTACTATGTCCAAATGGAGAGTAATTATGACCGCACGAGGAAACAAGAACTCAATAACTACTAGTCCTATTTACATAAAACGTGGAATTTATCAAGGAGACTCACGGTCTCCGCTACTGTTCTGCCTTGCTTTGAATCCGCTTACTACTCTTTTAAATAAATATAAAAATAAAGGATATAAACTTAAAAATAACAGCCAAATAAATCATTTGATGGATATGGACGACCTAAAATTATACACAAACAATAAAGATAATTTTAAAAAATTATTAGATAGTACGGAAATATTTACTAACGACATAGGAATGAGATTGGGCTTGGATAAATGTAATATAGTACACTTATCAGCAGGTCGAAGGAATGGAATTGAAGGAAAAGGACATATACAATTAAATGGAAAAGAATTTAGAAATCTTAACATACACCAGGAATACAAATATCTAGGAATAAATGAATCAGGGAAAATTTACCATAGTTCGCTAAGAGAGCAAATAACTAAAGAATATTTTAAAAGCATTAAAAAACTTAACAACATTTGAACGCTCGGAAATTTAATAAAAAGTATTAATACTTACGCAGTACCTGTTTTGTTATATTCAATGGGGATTGTTAATTACAAAAACACCTTTAAGCTATAAAAATGCTTATTAATATTCAAATTTACACTTGCGCACCCCGCCATAGAGCCTGCTTCTGACTGCCATTACTTTGTTTTTGTCCGTCTAAAAACATAATTTTAAAATAAGTCTTAAAATAGTCATAAAAGGAAACGTGTCATGGATTGGGAGTAGTGACACCGTAAAAAGTGTAAAAACTTGTGATAAAGCGAACAAGAATTAGAAGAAGTCATTTACGCACGTTGTTTTACTGCAAGTAAGGTAAATAAACTAGAATAAATAGAAACCATCACCAAAAAGCTGAAATAGAACGTTTATACTTGCCAGTGATAGAGGGGGGACGAGGATTGATAAATATTGAATATATGTATAAAACACAAATAATTAAATACCAACAATATATTTATACAGCTAATGATTATTTAATAAAAGCAATAAAACAACATGATACAAACAAAGAAAAATATTCAATAATAAAAGAATCAAAACACTATATGCGAGAATTACAACTTGTAAATACACCAAAAAAATGGAGAAATAAAAATATGCATGGACAATTTCCAATATCTGTTATAGATAAACCAAACGTAGATAAAAAACTGAGTTTTTAATGGCTCAAAAAATAAAATATATCACCTATTTTAGAAGCTGCTGTATTTGCAATGCAGGACCAGGCAGTAATCACAAAACAACACGAAAGAGACATTTCAAAAAGACAAGTTGACGGTAAATGTCGATTATGTATAACCAAGGACGAGACAGTACAACATTTACTCTCAGGATGCGAAAAACTGGCACCAACACATTATTTACAAAGACCTAACAATTTAGTCAAATACATTTATTGGACTCTTGCTAGAAAACATAAAATGGAAATAACGAAACAATGGTGGAAGGAAACACTTACACAACCAAAAGCTAAAGAAAATGAGACTGCAAAGATACTTTTGTGGTAACGTAAAATCTAGCCCACACAAAAACTTAGTGAAAGACAACATATACTAGTCGATATAGACATATATCAAAAGTGTAGGTATATCTACCTAGCTATAAATCGCTACTGACAGTTGGGGTCTCTATCGGCTATTGCCATCACAGTCACACGATTTGCGGCTTGACTATAAAATAACGTTGTTTTACATTTTTAGGTTTTATAGCCAAAAGGTAGGAGCTATAATGACGATTTAGGTGTCCTAAGATAGAGCTTTCGGATGCGGTTCCAACGACGCATAGTGGTTTGTTCCATCGTCTACGGTTAGGCCGTAGTGAAAGAAGAGCTGGAATTCTAGCTCTCACGGCTTTCTGCCTTCACTAGATGACTACAGACTTTGTGCTATATGTCAAAAAATAGACCTAAAATTCGGACATACCTTTCCGTGTTTTTGGTGTCTGTCAGTATGTTAAATCATGAAAAAATGTGTGATACAAGTTTTCAGGAATTTCCTTGTGCTCCTGTACTTCAGATCTTAAAGTTACCTGTATGAAACCTATTTATTTTGATAGATGCCTATGAGAAGTATCTAGTGATATATTTATCTTTATCTTATGTAACCCGGTTGCTGAGTTATAAGCTATTGTGTTTCATAAGTTCACATGTGTTTTGCGCCCTAACCATACTACTTACCGTAACGGTGTAGATACCTATGTATAGGGGAAAAGGTGTGCATTCAATTCCTGTGATACTTACTTTAGGCATAGCCTAAGGACTTAATGACCCTAGCCAGGTAAAGTTTCAGACAGTCTTTCTCTTTGATATCAACAAATAGTAAAGAGGGGAAATGAAACAAACCTACTCTACTTTAACCTAACTTAATACAATTTTACACTTATTGTTATTACATGTTTTTAAATCTAAACTAGTCCCTACTAGGAAAATAGTTTTTATTGTGTAAATATATACTTAACATTAACTTATTATATTGTGAAACATTATGGATTATACAAATGCATTTATAGATGCAATTTCTTGTAGCGGTGATAACACGATGTAGCGTGCGGTGTTAACAATAATAAATAAAATCTTAGAAGGATATATAATAATGCAAGATAACAACAAGCATAAGACCCAAATATACATTACACACACAACATTGACATAGAAAACGCACAGATATAATAATTATTTTAAATATATATACTTACATACATACATACATAACATCACGCCTGTTTCCCAAAGGGTAGGCAGAAACCAAAGTCTGCCACTTGCTACGATCCTGGCATAGCTCTTGCCTCATCTATACGCATCAATGCTTTCATACATTTTCTACGGTTCCGAGTACTCCTGGCCTGGCCTTTTCTGAGAACGAACTCAATATATATATACTTAAGTGTAATATTTGCAATGTAAACATTCTTCTTCTCAAATGCTTTGGGACGGAATGTTTATAAGAAACCAGTGAAAACTGAGAAATAAAGTAAAATAATAATAATAATATATACTGACCTAATCACACCTTTAAGCTATAAAAATGCTTATTAATATTCAAATTTACATTTGCGCACCCCGCCATAGAGCCTGCTTCTGACTGCAATTACTTTGTTTCTGTTCGTCTTTAAACATAATTTTAAAATAAGTCTTAAAATAGACATAAAAGGAAACGTGTTATGTATTGGGAGTAGTGACACCGTAAAAAGTTTAAAAACTTGTGATGAAGCGAACAAGAATTAGAAAAAGTCATTTACGCACGTTGTTTTACTGCGCATTTACATAATAAAGCCAGTTATCTAAATAGAACTTTAATGCCGTAGCAGTACCATGTCAATAACCAAATTTCAAAATTATTATAAGTTAAACTTTATAAATCGGTCAACTGCGAGCCGTAGTAATTGATAGTAGAGTAGAGTAGAGTAGAGTAGAGTAGAGTAGAGTAGAGTAGAGTAGAGTAGAGTAGAGTAGAGTAGAGTAGAGTAGAGTAGAGTAGAGTAGAGTAGAGTAGAGTAGAGTATGTGTCACTACAAGAAGATTACAAATAATCCCGCTTTAAGGTTCTTATTGAAATAAAACACATAAAAAAGAATAGGTATATAGTTTATATTGTGATATGCATGCGCGTATACATAGGGGGGGATTTGGGTGTCGTATCCCCCCCCGAAATCTTTGAAATTTCAAGAATTCAGATGCACTTTTTCGGATGCATCGAAGACATATAGAGGATGAATTGAAAACAATGAGCAAGTAACGGCGAGCAAAGTTTTGAAAATTTTCAATTAACGCTCCGATAAATTAGTTTTTTGGCGCCATTATTGGCATGATGGCATGTTTATGTTAGGCTAAATGGATCTGATTTCCAACAGACTTTCAGAGCTTTGAAAGAAGGCTGGAAATTAATTTTAAAAAAAAGGCGAGCGAGTCGGTCATTCATTTGGTTAATATTGGTTATTTAATGATCACAATGTTGAACTAACGTGTTACGGGGTTGGCGCTACTTAGTATTCATAGGAATGTGAATGTGGATCCTGTAGCAGTTGTGCGCAGATTTACAGTCTTACACAACAAAAGGTTAAAATTATAGTATATTGAATTGTAATAAGAAGAAAAAAAATCATTTTTTAAAACCGTAATAAAGGCTTTTATTGCAAGAATTACTAGGTTTTCATACAACATCGTAGTAATCATAATGTACGGTAAAATTCTCTTGATTTTTTAAATTGTATAATTGAATGATAATCATTACAACATGATGCGTAAGTGAGAATTATTGTGCACACACTTAAGCATTAATTGATTGACCTATACCTATCGGAATCGAAAAAGTTAATGTTAAAGCCCGGTGTCCTTGTGTACGCCGTGAAATGTCGCAACGCAACCCATTTTACCGCAAGTTTAAAACTAGCCTCAGTCTGGCACTGTTCACCAATTTCAAACAATTTACTTGCAATTACAACTTACGCTACTTATTTTTAACTCAACTCTGCTTGAGTACATAACACATTTTACATATAAAAACATTACATGTTATTTATCTTATAAATTTTGCCTAACTACTATTTTACATCGTATCTATTATTTTTTGACAATCTTACATATTAAATCCTTACTGACTTTACCTATAGTTACTTAGTTTACACGAGATATTATTTACGATCCTAAAATACATGCGCTTCCTAACATTTAGCTACTTCTATGTAATTCCTTATGTATTTTACTATTTTACTTAACCTTTTTACTTGAAATGTACATAGTTGAGCAAACCTTACATAATTTATTTACATTACAACGACATACTACTAAACCTAGTTGTTGTGACTTTATTTTTCGTGTCACTTACAGACTATGTTATTTATTTATCATATAACTTACAAACCTTACAAATTACTAACAAATTATTTTACATACTATTTTTACTTATGTCTTTATTGAATAAAATTCTTACTTTAAATTATTTTACAATTTATTCTTATACGTTAAACTTATTTAGGTATTTCGTGTGGTCCGTCGCTAACAAAGCTTTTTATGATAGTTAAGTTTCGGCTAAGCGGACAATAGCAGTCAATGGCATAATAAAATAGACAATAGGCTGTGAAACTTAAATTGTCGATGTCGGATCACCCAAAGGGCATACTAGATCTTAATTCTTTTAATAAGCAATAAAAATAAGTAGTGATTGCCGACGCACCTGTGTTTTTTTTGTTTCGCTCGGCTGTATTTATTTGGAAAGGATATTGTAGTTGAAACTTACTGTATTTTGAGTAAATACACTGTAGTGTTTTGATGAGTAAGCAATCTATATATATATATAAATAAATAAACCGGTCAAGTACAAGTCGGAATATTTTTTGAGTAGGTTAATATAATTCTTTGATTAAAAAGGTAAAGGTAAAAGTTATAAAGGTATGGATACTTAACAGTGTCATATATCATAGCAATACTTAATTATATTAGATTTTTTCAGATCGCGATGTTCTAAATAAAAGTGTCATGATTTTTCTAAATAGTTGGACACAACTTGAAAACTATATCTTATAATATTGCTTCGAAATCGAACAAAGCCAGTTCATATGAAATTCATTTTCCGTGGTAAATAATTATTTTTACAGTGCCCTCACCAAGCTCCATTTCTAAAAACTGTAGAATAATTATTTACTTTATTCTAGGTATGAACGCAAAGCAATGTGGGCAAGCAAGTTCAAACATTATACAGTTAGCATTTGTGGCTGCTGAAAAAAAAAGCTGTCGCATACAATCACCGAAATATGGCTTTTTATCATTTTGGTATAGAACCCTAATAAGCCGAACGACGTTATACACTTATTAATTTAGTGTTACGCAGTATTAGAATATTTGTGGAAATCTAAAAAACCTATAAACAATATCAAAACATTTTTTTGTTACTATTAAACAAGTTCTATAATTGTATTTTTTTACCCGACTACGGCAAAGCCAAAAGCAAGGGTTATGATTAAAAAAGTATATTGTTTGTTATGTTACTGAGCCGAATCAGTGTCAATTGATTTGTTCTTATGTGAGACATATTAAGTACAACATGGCGGATATAACTTTTATAGCTTTATACGTAATTTGGCGGTCTTTGCACCAAAAACATAAAAGGTGTCTTATATAAATCGCAAAAAAAAGTCAGTTTAGTATTTAAATTGAGAAAATATTTTTTTACTGCATACACTGAACGGAGGGAAGAAATTCACGCTTTGGCTTTCAAAGTTAAAAACAATTGTGTCAACTCTAACTTTTATTAAACTACGTGTTCAAAAATATATTAAAAAAAAACAACAATACAATTTTGTAAATACTTTTAACCAAAGTTGTTTTAAAAAAAATCGGTTCAGAAGTTTTTAGATATCCGTTAAAAATAGGGCTGCCATCCGTCCGGGTTTCCCCGGATTTGTCCTAGTTTGGAGGGCGTCCGGGGAGCGTCCGGGCGGGGTTTTAGCTGCAGTCCGGGTGAAACCCGGACGGATGGCAGCCCTAAGTAAGGGCAACAGAATGAAAACTGATTAACATGATTTGACATGACACTCAGCTTGTTTACAGGGTTCAAAAATTTTATTTAGTATTTTCAATTACATTTTGTTATGTGTTTTCTTTTTAAATTGCATAAAATCGGTTTTTAAGTTAACTCCACAAAAGAATTTTATCCGAAAAAAGGCCTTAAAATTCCATGTTTTTTTTTCAATCAAGTAGGCAGTAAAATGTATTTTATTAACAGAGCTAAAAGTGAATAAAAAAATATTCAGATGTAAGGCTCCAAAATCCGGGGTTTTTACGCTTCCAGTGCTGGGCGGCAGGTTTTAGAGATGGCAGCCCTAGTTAAAAATAATGATAATAAAGTTCATAAAAACGTATTTTAGAAATTATTATTATTTATAAAAACACTTACTGCTATATCCAGTTCCTCTGCAATCAGTGAATATTTGATTACTCCCTTTACGAGTCAAATTTGGAGGCATTATCATTACCACACAATCCAAACACGTATTTATAAAAATATATCAATCCACAAAACACAGCACGTCAGTATATGCCTAGTCCGGGGATAAGCGATAAGTTCAGTTGCGCGGGCGCGTCGTCAACTAACGAAATGTAAATTGCAACTGAACATGATAGTAACACAATAGTGGTATAGCAAAAACTTAGGGGTGTGGTCTGCGCTCTCTTGAAACAAGACCTGTTTATGGAACAAACACCAGCGGCTTTGTCGATTGTACCTTTATAAAAAAAACCGGACTCGGAATCTATTTGCAATTCGGGTAAACAAAACGAACCTTGACCCGTGTCCTTAGGTTACATAGAAGGTTCTCAAACATTTTTCAACAATTGAATGAATGTTATATTTTCATTCCCTTTTTGATTCCATTCAGTGATATAATGTGTTTCATACGATTTGTGCCACCACGTGTACTGTCCGATTAATGACGACTAGTGAAACCACACCATTATAAAAATATGTTCAAATCGAAACTAGTGAAACGTATGACGTTTGTGATCTCTAGCTTGCCGATTGGTCGTTAGTTCACTTTGTCTACATTCAAAAACGCCGTCTTCTAACTCCATCATACCGTTCGACTGGTAAAAATATATTTTTAAGTTGTGCTTGTGCATTTTATGTTTTTTATGTTTGTAATGGAAAGTGTCCTTCAAAAATGGGTAGGTATTGTATGGTTTTTGGGGTCGCTGATTACGAAAACGCGGAGGAAGTGAAATTCATTGTTGGAGTGTGATTGGGTTCAAGTGTCTAAAGAATAATATGTATTATAAAGAGGAAAGATTTGATTGTATGTTTGTTTGTATTGAATAGGCTCCGAAACTACCAGACCGATATGATTTTTTTTTACCATTAGAAGCCAACATTATCCTTGATGACTACAGGCTTTTTCACGCGGGAAAATGCTTTATTCCTAGAGAAAACGGGTAATAGGACAACGGGTAGTAAGAATTATCTTTCCGTACTTATCTTTTTCTCATAACTTCCAAACAGCTGAACCGATTGGGTTGAAATTTTATATGGGTATTTCGATGGTTTTCTGGATGATTTAAAAATACAATTCGACCCGGTAGGTGTCGCTGCTATCGGTATATCAACAACTAAACGGCTTGACCGATTGGGTTGAAATTCTGTATGTGTATTTTTGTTTTTTTTCTATAATTGAGGAGTTGCCGTAAGAACCTACGTCGATAACAAAATTTCGGGTGGGCGAAACCGCTGGCAGAAGCTTCATACATAAATACATCCAGACAAACACAAATGTTTATATTATGACATAAATGTTTGTACAGCAGCTGGCCACACTATCAACTGGCTGCGAGCGAGTTTAATTTTAATTTTTTCTCTTAGCTGCATACATGGCGACTTAACTTCCGTAGTTGATATTTCTTAAATTCAGGTGGATCTTGAATTGTATATATTGTTTTGCGCAGGCAAAGTCCCGATTTTCTAAATTTTAAATTATCACAAATTAAACGCGAGCGAAGCCGCGGGCAAAACGTAGTTTATAATATAAATAGGATTAAGAAGTACTTTTTAAGCTACAGAAATCGATAAGAACTGCAGCTGTGTCCGTTCTTTTGTTTTCTGTTTTGTTTTGCACGTGTTTACATCGTTAGACGTACCGGAGATTCTAAGAAAAGTCTTTGTTTTTGTTTGATGAACTTGCACATGTTAACCTTGGTCACTAGAGTTTTGACAAATTGTAACGCGTTATAATAATAGCAGTTTCCATTTAATGACCACTCTCTATAACGCCGAAAAATGCTCAATCCGTTGAGGGTTAATATACTTTATTGCGCATATAGAATACAAAATAATTGAAACAATAAAAGAAATAATAAATTGGAGTTCTTATCGCTAATGAGCTATCTCTTCCAGACAACCTTTAGGTAGTGGAGACTTTGTAAAATTATTGAGTTGAATGTGCTAACTGAAACTTAATAATAAAAGAAACAGAAAAAAAACAACATTTAAATAATATTTACACTGTATGTTCAACGTAGAAAATGAACACTAACCGAAAAGTGACCACTTTCAGCAGCAATGCTAAATAAACTCATAGATATAATCTAAAAACAATATAAAAAGGTTTAACAATAGCTTATGATTAGTGTTATATTTTCAGTGCTGTACATATTTAGAATACGCTTTTCCATATCCATGTAAATCCATACTTATATTATAAATGCGAAAGTAACTCTTTCTGTCTGTCTGTCTGTCTAACTTACGCTTTACGCTTAAACCGCTCTACCGATTAAGATGGAATTTGGCCTGAAGATAGTTTGAGTCCCGAGGAAGCACACAGGCTATTTAAAAACTCCAAGTGAAGTCGGTTTTTCTTTATAATTGAGATGACGTTGAAATACTACAAGTTGTAATAGTTCAGTTTAAAATTAAGTTCGATTTATATATATTTATTATTTGAACTTTAAGCAAAGTTGCGTGTTTTACATCACTTAAGAGGGCGATATAAGCCAGTAAGCTAAATCTGTAATACTAACGATGTTCATGTAAATGTACTTAAAATCATTTCATAATGTCATATACATAACTTATTACCTATTATACCATAATGATACTTAGAACCTTTTTACTGTGTAGAATTTAACGTATTTGTCGTTTTTATTTGCGTAATTTACCAGACATGTTTTGTATATTTAGGAATAAATTATTTTAAATTTTTTTGATTCACTCCTGCCTCTATGTAAGAAAAATAAAAATGCTTTATTGATCCTACGTGAAATAATTATTCTTAAAACTCGCATAAATATTGATTTTACATAACCAAAGGGCATTTAACTATCTAAAAAACGGTATAATTTATTTTTAGCGACCGACAAACCTTAAACTTTTTTTCCAATATGGTCGCTAACGCACCCTCCCCCCTTCCGTGCCACGCCAACCTAGAGTTATTCTCAGGACTAATCCCCCTATCACTTACACTTACAAAAAATAATCTGTATTATGCAGAAAAAAAATTAAGTTTTTTTTTTCATAAATAGAAAGTAATTTATGATTTATTTAAGCTTGGTGCAAGCATTTATACATAAGAATAAACACATCATCGACGTGAGGTGGAAACGCTTTTTTTTTTCTAACTACTGTCTACTGTAGTTGGCCGCAGATGGCCTTGACAACTAAACGCTGACTAACTTTTCCTGCGGTGCTGCTTGCACTCTGCTGAGAAAAGTTGGGGTGGTTTGCACAAGGGTGTCCTGGACACGAACCTCGGCTTGGGCAACCGCTCTTAAAAACAAAATCTGACTAAAATTTACCGCCGTATCGGAAAAGAAAAGGCATCCTGAAGAGAAGAAACGGCAAGAAACTCTACAGCCCTCGCCTATAATTATTTAAATCTAACTAGTCAAAGCGCCCGGGTAAATTAGTGAATCTAATAACCAGTTTTTGGATTTTTTCCTTTATTTGTACTGGAACATCTTGCTCCTACCTCCATGCGTTCTTGAGTAAACGGGTTTTGACCATGTTTTTTTATTTGTTTTAAATACAAATAAAAATGTTTATGATGTAATACTTTGCTTATTTATTTCTGAATGCCAAAATATGCGGCAAAAATAGCCATGTTTCGGCCGTATATTTATTGTGTTGACTTAGCTAGAAGCTTAATTTTTTTTCAGCTTCAACAGTCCGTAGACCTTAGTACTTATTTGATTATAATTTCAACTTGATACCTTCACGCGTTTCTGAGAAAAGGGCTCTTGCTTGACCGACAGACGGACAGACAACAAAGTGGTCCTATCAGGGTCCCTTTTTTTTTGCATTTGAGAAACCCTAAAAAAATATGTTATTATATGAGAAACATGTCATTGTAAAAACATCTCTTGAATTTGGATGAATGGATGGATATTTGTTTGTTATTCAACAACGCCGCGACAAAGCGTGAGTTGAAATTTGTCACACAGATAGATTATAGTCTGAAATAGCATGTAGACTTTCTATTCCGGATTTAAAAGTTCCACGGGAATAACTGTAATAGATATAATAATAATAATAATAATAATAATAGATACTGTCCTAATCACACCTTAAAGCTAAAAAAATACTTATTAATATTCAAATTTACATTTGCGCACCCCGCCATAGTGCCTGCTTCTGACTGCCATTACTTTGTTTCTGTTCGTCTTTAAACATAATTTTAAAATAAGTCTTAAAATAGACATAAAAGGAAACGTGTTATGGATTGGGAGTAGTGACACCGTAAAAAGTTTAAAAACTTGTGATGAAGCGAACAAGAATTAGAAAAAGTCATTTACTCACGTTGTTTTACTGCGCATTTACATAATAAAGCCAGTTATCTAAATAGAACTTTAATGCCGTAGCAGTACCATGTCAATAACGGTTTAAGTTTTTAAGTTAACTCCACAAGAGAGACACAAAAGATTATTTGTGAAGTTGGTTTATAATCAGTTTTGAAATGGTCTCAGATGTTTAATTTGGTGTGGTCTCTACTTCAAGGAGAATATTAAATTACCCAAGGGAATAATTTTGTGTTCCTGTGGTTGCTGGCTGTCAGTAGCCGCGCTCATAAATGGTATGTTTTGTTAATCGTTTGTGAATTCGGCAATCGACAAAAGGCTTTAAGCCTCTCTTCTACCAATGTTACTACTCCTGTAACTATTACTGTAGTTTTATTATTTGTTTGCGATTAAAATATTTCACTAACAAAGAGTACAGAAAGCCTGCCAGCCATATTTTCCTTTTTTTAACATGGAAAACTTATTTTGCAACTATTTCAAAACTATTCAAAGACCACCCTTCGTAATTTTTTTTTCCAAAACCCGCTGTCAGAGGTTTACTTGCTTCTCATCCACTCCATTATGCATATCTTGCACAGCAAAATCGAAAAAAAAGCGACAATTATGTGCTAGAAACTCGAAACATTCTCGGATCTATTAAAAAAATCCTAGACGACAGAATCAAAGAAAGCTTTGTGCCCTTAAGTGTTTAGAAGCGTTTCAAACACAACACAACGAGAACATAAAACATGAGTTCAAAAACTGTTCTTTTAAAATGAAAACGTACATTGAAGTTTGGATGTAGCTTTTAAAACAATTTGATTGATGTATTGGCCGAGTTGTAATAAATATTAATATAGTAACTGAAAAGTAAGTAAAATATAGTACTTTTTATTTTCTCGCAGTCAAAAGTAAAAATTAGAGTATAAATCACGTGCCTCGCTGCTCTCGGGATCCAACTTAGTCCCTCGAATTAAATTTCCTTTTTTTTCACATGTATAATCTACTATTATTTTATTTACATTAAGAAAGAAAAAAAAGTGATATTATTAAGTGAAAACACACTATTTTATCCGAAAAAAGGCCTCAAAATTCCATGTTTTTTTTTTTTTCAATCAAGTAGGCAGTAAAATGTATTTTATTAACAGAGCTAAAAGTGAATAAAAAAAATATTCAGATGTCCGGGGTAAGGCTCCAAAATCCGGGGATTTTACGCTTCCAGTGCTGGGCGGCAGGTTTTAGAGATGGCAGCCCTAGTTAAAAATAATGATAATAAAGTTCATAAAAACGTATTTTAGAAATTATTATTATTTATAAAAACACTTACTGCTATATCCAGTTCCTCTGCAATCAGTGAATATTTGATTTCTCCCTTTACGAGTCAAATTTGGAGGCATTATCATTACCACACAATCCAAACACGTATTTATAAAAATATATCAATCCACAAAACACAGCACGTCAGTATATGCCTAGTCCGGGGATAAGCGATAAGTTCAGTTGCGCGGGCGCGTCGTCAACTAACGAAATGTAAATTGCAACTGAACATGATAGTAACACAATAGTGGTATAGCAAAAACTTAGGGGTGTGGTCTGCGCTCTCTTGAAACAAGACCTGTTTATGGAACAAACACCAGCGGCTTTGTCGATTGTACCTTTATAAAAAAAACCGGACTCGGAATCTATTTGCAATTCGGGTAAACAAAACGAACCTTGACCCGTGTCCTTAGGTTACATAGAAGGTTCTCAAACATTTTTCAACAATTGAATGAATGTTATATTTTCATTCCCTTTTTGATTCCATTCAGTGATATAATGTGTTTCATACGATTTGTGCCACTACGTGTACTGTCCGATTAATGACGACTAGTGAAACCACACCATTATAAAAATATGTTCAAATCGAAACTAGTGAAACGTATGACGTTTGTGATCTCTAGCTTGCCGATTGGTCGTTAGTTCACTTTGTCTACATTCAAAAACGCCGTCTTCTAACTCCATCATACCGTTCGACTGGTAAAAATATATTTTTAAGTTGTGCTTGTGCATTTTATGTTTTTTATGTTTGTAATGGAAAGTGTCCTTCAAAAATGGGTAGGTATTGTATGGTTTTTGGGGTCGCTGATTACGAAAACGCGGAGGAAGTGAAATTCATTGTTGGAGTGTGATTGGGTTCAAGTGTCTAAAGAATAATATGTATTATAAAGAGGAAAGATTTGATTGTATGTTTGTTTGTATTGAATAGGCTCCGAAACTACCAGACCGATATGATTTTTTTTTTTACCATTAGAAGCCAACATTATCCTTGATGACTACAGGCTTTTTCACGCGGGAAAATGCTTTATTCCTAGAGAAAACGGGTAATAGGACAACGGGTAGTAAGAATTATCTTTCCGTACTTATCTTTTTCTCATAACTTCCAAACAGCTGAACCGATTGGGTTGAAATTTTATATGGGTATTTCGATGGTTTTCTGGATGATTTAAAAATACAATTCGACCCGGTAGGTGTCGCTGCTATCGGTATATCAACAACTAAACGGCTTGACCGATTGGGTTGAAATTCTGTATGTGTATTTTTGTTTTTTTTCTATAATTGAGGAGTTGCCGTAAGAACCTACGTCGATAACAAAATTTCGGGTGGGCGAAACCGCTGGCAGAAGCTTCATACATAAATACATCCAGACAAACACAAATGTTTATATTATGACATAAATGTTTGTACAGCAGCTGGCCACACTATCAACTGGCTGCGAGCGAGTTTAATTTTAATTTTTTCTCTTAGCTGCATACATGGCGACTTAACTTCCGTAGTTGATATTTCTTAAATTCAGGTGGATCTTGAATTGTATATATTGTTTTGCGCAGGCAAAGTCCCGATTTTCTAAATTTTAAATTATCACAAATTAAACGCGAGCGAAGCCGCGGGCAAAACGTAGTTTATAATATAAATAGGATTAAGAAGTACTTTTTAAGCTACAGAAATCGATAAGAACTGCAGCTGTGTCCGTTCTTTTGTTTTCTGTTTTGTTTTGCACGTGTTTACATCGTTAGACGTACCGGAGATTCTAAGAAAAGTCTTTGTTTTTGTTTGATGAACTTGCACATGTTAACCTTGGTCACTAGAGTTTTGACAAATTGTAACGCGTTATAATAATAGCAGTTTCCATTTAATGACCACTCTCTATAACGCCGAAAAATGCTCAATCCGTTGAGGGTTAATATACTTTATTGCGCATATAGAATACAAAATAATTGAAACAATAAAAGAAATAATAAATTGGAGTTCTTATCGCTAATGAGCTATCTCTTCCAGACAACCTTTAGGTAGTGGAGACTTTGTAAAATTATTGAGTTGAATGTGCTAACTGAAACTTAATAATAAAAGAAACAGAAAAAAAACAACATTTAAATAATATTTACACTGTATGTTCAACGTAGAAAATGAACACTAACCGAAAAGTGACCACTTTCAGCAGCAATGCTAAATAAACTCATAGATATAATCTAAAAACAATATAAAAAGGTTTAACAATAGCTTATGATTAGTGTTATATTTTCAGTGCTGTACATATTTAGAATACGCTTTTCCATATCCATGTAAATCCATACTTATATTATAAATGCGAAAGTAACTCTTTCTGTCTGTCTGTCTGTCTAACTTACGCTTTACGCTTAAACCGCTCTACCGATTAAGATGGAATTTGGCCTGAAGATAGTTTGAGTCCCGAGGAAGCACACAGGCTATTTAAAAACTCCAAGTGAAGTCGGTTTTTCTTTATAATTGAGATGACGTTGAAATACTACAAGTTGTAATAGTTCAGTTTAAAATTAAGTTCGATTTATATATATTTATTATTTGAACTTTAAGCAAAGTTGCGTGTTTTACATCACTTAAGAGGGCGATATAAGCCAGTAAGCTAAATCTGTAATACTAACGATGTTCATGTAAATGTACTTAAAATCATTTCATAATGTCATATACATAACTTATTACCTATTATACCATAATGATACTTAGAACCTTTTTACTGTGTAGAATTTAACGTATTTGTCGTTTTTATTTGCGTAATTTACCAGACATGTTTTGTATATTTAGGAATAAATTATTTTAAATTTTTTTGATTCACTCCTGCCTCTATGTAAGAAAAATAAAAATGCTTTATTGATCCTACGTGAAATAATTATTCTTAAAACTCGCATAAATATTGATTTTACATAACCAAAGGGCATTTAACTATCTAAAAAACGGTATAATTTATTTTTAGCGACCGACAAACCTTAAACTTTTTTTCCAATATGGTCGCTAACGCACCCTCCCCCCTTCCGTGCCACGCCAACCTAGAGTTATTCTCAGGACTAATCCCCCTATCACTTACACTTACAAAAAATAATCTGTATTATGCAGAAAAAAAATTAAGTTTTTTTTTTCATAAATAGAAAGTAATTTATGATTTATTTAAGCTTGGTGCAAGCATTTATACATAAGAATAAACACATCATCGACGTGAGGTGGAAACGCTTTTTTTTTTTCTAACTACTGTCTACTGTAGTTGGCCGCAGATGGCCTTGACAACTAAACGCTGACTAACTTTTCCTGCGGTGCTGCTTGCACTCTGCTGAGAAAAGTTGGGGTGGTTTGCACAAGGGTGTCCTGGACACGAACCTCGGCTTGGGCAACCGCTCTTAAAAACAAAATCTGACTAAAATTTACCGCCGTATCGGAAAAGAAAAGGCATCCTGAAGAGAAGAAACGGCAAGAAACTCTACAGCCCTCGCCTATAATTATTTAAATCTAACTAGTCAAAGTGCCCGGGTAAATTAGTGAATCTAATAACCAGTTTTTGGATTTTTTCCTTTATTTGTACTGGAACATCTTGCTCCTACCTCCATGCGTTCTTGAGTAAACGGGTTTTGACCATGTTTTTTTATTTGTTTTAAATACAAATAAAAATGTTTATGATGTAATACTTTGCTTATTTATTTCTGAATGCCAAAATATGCGGCAAAAATAGCCATGTTTCGGCCGTATATTTATTGTGTTGACTTAGCTAGAAGCTTAATTTTTTTTCAGCTTCAACAGTCCGTAGACCTTAGTACTTATTTGATTATAATTTCAACTTGATACCTTCACGCGTTTCTGAGAAAAGGGCTCTTGCTTGACCGACAGACGGACAGACAACAAAGTGGTCCTATCAGGGTCCCTTTTTTTTTGCATTTGAGAAACCCTAAAAAAATATGTTATTATATGAGAAACATGTCATTGTAAAAACATCTCTTGAATTTGGATGAATGGATGGATATTTGTTTGTTATTCAACAACGCCGCGACAAAGCGTGAGTTGAAATTTGTCACACAGATAGATTATAGTCTGAAATAGCATGTAGACTTTCTATTCCGGATTTAAAAGTTCCACGGGAATAACTGTAATAGATATAATAATAATAATAATAATAATAATAGATACTGTCCTAATCACACCTTAAAGCTAAAAAAATACTTATTAATATTCAAATTTACATTTGCGCACCCCGCCATAGTGCCTGCTTCTGACTGCCATTACTTTGTTTCTGTTCGTCTTTAAACATAATTTTAAAATAAGTCTTAAAATAGACATAAAAGGAAACGTGTTATGGATTGGGAGTAGTGACACCGTAAAAAGTTTAAAAACTTGTGATGAAGCGAACAAGAATTAGAAAAAGTCATTTACTCACGTTGTTTTACTGCGCATTTACATAATAAAGCCAGTTATCTAAATAGAACTTTAATGCCGTAGCAGTACCATGTCAATAACGGTTTAAGTTTTTAAGTTAACTCCACAAGAGAGACACAAAAGATTATTTGTGAAGTTGGTTTATAATCAGTTTTGAAATGGTCTCAGATGTTTAATTTGGTGTGGTCTCTACTTCAAGGAGAATATTAAATTACCCAAGGGAATAATTTTGTGTTCCTGTGGTTGCTGGCTGTCAGTAGCCGCGCTCATAAATGGTATGTTTTGTTAATCGTTTGTGAATTCGGCAATCGACAAAAGGCTTTAAGCCTCTCTTCTACCAATGTTACTACTCCTGTAACTATTACTGTAGTTTTATTATTTGTTTGCGATTAAAATATTTCACTAACAAAGAGTACAGAAAGCCTGCCAGCCATATTTTCCTTTTTTTAACATGGAAAACTTATTTTGCAACTATTTCAAAACTATTCAAAGACCACCCTTCGTAATTTTTTTTTCCAAAACCCGCTGTCAGAGGTTTACTTGCTTCTCATCCACTCCATTATGCATATCTTGCACAGCAAAATCGAAAAAAAAGCGACAATTATGTGCTAGAAACTCGAAACATTCTCGGATCTATTAAAAAAATCCTAGACGACAGAATCAAAGAAAGCTTTGTGCCCTTAAGTGTTTAGAAGCGTTTCAAACACAACACAACGAGAACATAAAACATGAGTTCAAAAACTGTTCTTTTAAAATGAAAACGTACATTGAAGTTTGGATGTAGCTTTTAAAACAATTTGATTGATGTATTGGCCGAGTTGTAATAAATATTAATATAGTAACTGAAAAGTAAGTAAAATATAGTACTTTTTATTTTCTCGCAGTCAAAAGTAAAAATTAGAGTATAAATCACGTGCCTCGCTGCTCTCGGGATCCAACTTAGTCCCTCGAATTAAATTTCCTTTTTTTTCACATGTATAATCTACTATTATTTTATTTACATTAAGAAAGAAAAAAAAGTGATATTATTAAGTGAAAACACACTATTTTATCCGAAAAAAGGCCTCAAAATTCCATGTTTTTTTTTTTTTCAATCAAGTAGGCAGTAAAATGTATTTTATTAACAGAGCTAAAAGTGAATAAAAAAAATATTCAGATGTCCGGGGTAAGGCTCCAAAATCCGGGGATTTTACGCTTCCAGTGCTGGGCGGCAGGTTTTAGAGATGGCAGCCCTAGTTAAAAATAATGATAATAAAGTTCATAAAAACGTATTTTAGAAATTATTATTATTTATAAAAACACTTACTGCTATATCCAGTTCCTCTGCAATCAGTGAATATTTGATTTCTCCCTTTACGAGTCAAATTTGGAGGCATTATCATTACCACACAATCCAAACACGTATTTATAAAAATATATCAATCCACAAAACACAGCACGTCAGTATATGCCTAGTCCGGGGATAAGCGATAAGTTCAGTTGCGCGGGCGCGTCGTCAACTAACGAAATGTAAATTGCAACTGAACATGATAGTAACACAATAGTGGTATAGCAAAAACTTAGGGGTGTGGTCTGCGCTCTCTTGAAACAAGACCTGTTTATGGAACAAACACCAGCGGCTTTGTCGATTGTACCTTTATAAAAAAAACCGGACTCGGAATCTATTTGCAATTCGGGTAAACAAAACGAACCTTGACCCGTGTCCTTAGGTTACATAGAAGGTTCTCAAACATTTTTCAACAATTGAATGAATGTTATATTTTCATTCCCTTTTTGATTCCATTCAGTGATATAATGTGTTTCATACGATTTGTGCCACCACGTGTACTGTCCGATTAATGACGACTAGTGAAACCACACCATTATAAAAATATGTTCAAATCGAAACTAGTGAAACGTATGACGTTTGTGATCTCTAGCTTGCCGATTGGTCGTTAGTTCACTTTGTCTACATTCAAAAACGCCGTCTTCTAACTCCATCATACCGTTCGACTGGTAAAAATATATTTTTAAGTTGTGCTTGTGCATTTTATGTTTTTTATGTTTGTAATGGAAAGTGTCCTTCAAAAATGGGTAGGTATTGTATGGTTTTTGGGGTCGCTGATTACGAAAACGCGGAGGAAGTGAAATTCATTGTTGGAGTATGATTGGGTTCAAGTGTCTAAAGAATAATATGTATTATAAAGAGGAAAGATTTGATTGTATGTTTGTTTGTATTGAATAGGCTCCGAAACTACCAGACCGATATGATTTTTTTTTTTTACCATTAGAAGCCAACATTATCCTTGATGACTACAGGCTTTTTCACGCGGGAAAATGCTTTATTCCTAGAGAAAACGGGTAATAGGACAACGGGTAGTAAGAATTATCTTTCCGTACTTATCTTTTTCTCATAACTTCCAAACAGCTGAACCGATTGGGTTGAAATTTTATATGGGTATTTCGATGGTTTTATGGATGATTTAAAAATACAATTCGACCCGGTAGGTGTCGCTGCTATCGGTATATCAACAACTAAACGGCTTGACCGATTGGGTTGAAATTCTGTATGTGTATTTTTGTTTTTTTTCTATAATTGAGGAGTTGCCGTAAGAACCTACGTCGATAACAAAATTTCGGGTGGGCGAAACCGCTGGCAGAAGCTTCATACATAAATACATCCAGACAAACACAAATGTTTATATTATGACATAAATGTTTGTACAGCAGCTGGCCACACTATCAACTGGCTGCGAGCGAGTTTAATTTTAATTTTTTCTCTTAGCTGCATACATGGCGACTTAACTTCCGTAGTTGATATTTCTTAAATTCAGGTGGATCTTGAATTGTATATATTGTTTTGCGCAGGCAAAGTCCCGATTTTCTAAATTTTAAATTATCACAAATTAAACGCGAGCGAAGCCGCGGGCAAAACGTAGTTTATAATATAAATAGGATTAAGAAGTACTTTTTAAGCTACAGAAATCGATAAGAACTGCAGCTGTGTCCGTTCTTTTGTTTTCTGTTTTGTTTTGCACGTGTTTACATCGTTAGACGTACCGGAGATTCTAAGAAAAGTCTTTGTTTTTGTTTGATGAACTTGCACATGTTAACCTTGGTCACTAGAGTTTTGACAAATTGTAACGCGTTATAATAATAGCAGTTTCCATTTAATGACCACTCTCTATAACGCCGAAAAATGCTCAATCCGTTGAGGGTTAATATACTTTATTGCGCATATAGAATACAAAATAATTGAAACAATAAAAGAAATAATAAATTGGAGTTCTTATCGCTAATGAGCTATCTCTTCCAGACAACCTTTAGGTAGTGGAGACTTTGTAAAATTATTGAGTTGAATGTGCTAACTGAAACTTAATAATAAAAGAAACAGAAAAAAAACAACATTTAAATAATATTTACACTGTATGTTCAACGTAGAAAATGAACACTAACCGAAAAGTGACCACTTTCAGCAGCAATGCTAAATAAACTCATAGATATAATCTAAAAACAATATAAAAAGGTTTAACAATAGCTTATGATTAGTGTTATATTTTCAGTGCTGTACATATTTAGAATACGCTTTTCCATATCCATGTAAATCCATACTTATATTATAAATGCGAAAGTAACTCTTTCTGTCTGTCTGTCTGTCTAACTTACGCTTTACGCTTAAACCGCTCTACCGATTAAGATGGAATTTGGCCTGAAGATAGTTTGAGTCCCGAGGAAGCACACAGGCTATTTAAAAACTCCAAGTGAAGTCGGTTTTTCTTTATAATTGAGATGACGTTGAAATACTACAAGTTGTAATAGTTCAGTTTAAAATTAAGTTCGATTTATATATATTTATTATTTGAACTTTAAGCAAAGTTGCGTGTTTTACATCACTTAAGAGGGCGATATAAGCCAGTAAGCTAAATCTGTAATACTAACGATGTTCATGTAAATGTACTTAAAATCATTTCATAATGTCATATACATAACTTATTACCTATTATACCATAATGATACTTAGAACCTTTTTACTGTGTAGAATTTAACGTATTTGTCGTTTTTATTTGCGTAATTTACCAGACATGTTTTGTATATTTAGGAATAAATTATTTTAAATTTTTTTGATTCACTCCTGCCTCTATGTAAGAAAAATAAAAATGCTTTATTGATCCTACGTGAAATAATTATTCTTAAAACTCGCATAAATATTGATTTTACATAACCAAAGGGCATTTAACTATCTAAAAAACGGTATAATTTATTTTTAGCGACCGACAAACCTTAAACTTTTTTTCCAATATGGTCGCTAACGCACCCTCCCCCCTTCCGTGCCACGCCAACCTAGAGTTATTCTCAGGACTAATCCCCCTATCACTTACACTTACAAAAAATAATCTGTATTATGCAGAAAAAAAATTAAGTTTTTTTTTTCATAAATAGAAAGTAATTTATGATTTATTTAAGCTTGGTGCAAGCATTTATACATAAGAATAAACACATCATCGACGTGAGGTGGAAACGCTTTTTTTTTTTCTAACTACTGTCTACTGTAGTTGGCCGCAGATGGCCTTGACAACTAAACGCTGACTAACTTTTCCTGCGGTGCTGCTTGCACTCTGCTGAGAAAAGTTGGGGTGGTTTGCACAAGGGTGTCCTGGACACGAACCTCGGCTTGGGCAACCGCTCTTAAAAACAAAATCTGACTAAAATTTACCGCCGTATCGGAAAAGAAAAGGCATCCTGAAGAGAAGAAACGGCAAGAAACTCTACAGCCCTCGCCTATAATTATTTAAATCTAACTAGTCAAAGCGCCCGGGTAAATTAGTGAATCTAATAACCAGTTTTTGGATTTTTTCCTTTATTTGTACTGGAACATCTTGCTCCTACCTCCATGCGTTCTTGAGTAAACGGGTTTTGACCATGTTTTTTTATTTGTTTTAAATACAAATAAAAATGTTTATGATGTAATACTTTGCTTATTTATTTCTGAATGCCAAAATATGCGGCAAAAATAGCCATGTTTCGGCCGTATATTTATTGTGTTGACTTAGCTAGAAGCTTAATTTTTTTTCAGCTTCAACAGTCCGTAGACCTTAGTACTTATTTGATTATAATTTCAACTTGATACCTTCACGCGTTTCTGAGAAAAGGGCTCTTGCTTGACCGACAGACGGACAGACAACAAAGTGGTCCTATCAGGGTCCCTTTTTTTTTGCATTTGAGAAACCCTAAAAAAATATGTTATTATATGAGAAACATGTCATTGTAAAAACATCTCTTGAATTTGGATGAATGGATGGATATTTGTTTGTTATTCAACAACGCCGCGACAAAGCGTGAGTTGAAATTTGTCACACAGATAGATTATAGTCTGAAATAGCATGTAGACTTTCTATTCCGGATTTAAAAGTTCCACGGGAATAACTGTAATAGATATAATAATAATAATAATAATAATAATAGATACTGTCCTAATCACACCTTAAAGCTAAAAAAATACTTATTAATATTCAAATTTACATTTGCGCACCCCGCCATAGTGCCTGCTTCTGACTGCCATTACTTTGTTTCTGTTCGTCTTTAAACATAATTTTAAAATAAGTCTTAAAATAGACATAAAAGGAAACGTGTTATGGATTGGGAGTAGTGACACCGTAAAAAGTTTAAAAACTTGTGATGAAGCGAACAAGAATTAGAAAAAGTCATTTACTCACGTTGTTTTACTGCGCATTTACATAATAAAGCCAGTTATCTAAATAGAACTTTAATGCCGTAGCAGTACCATGTCAATAACGGTTTAAGTTTTTAAGTTAACTCCACAAGAGAGACACAAAAGATTATTTGTGAAGTTGGTTTATAATCAGTTTTGAAATGGTCTCAGATGTTTAATTTGGTGTGGTCTCTACTTCAAGGAGAATATTAAATTACCCAAGGGAATAATTTTGTGTTCCTGTGGTTGCTGGCTGTCAGTAGCCGCGCTCATAAATGGTATGTTTTGTTAATCGTTTGTGAATTCGGCAATCGACAAAAGGCTTTAAGCCTCTCTTCTACCAATGTTACTACTCCTGTAACTATTACTGTAGTTTTATTATTTGTTTGCGATTAAAATATTTCACTAACAAAGAGTACAGAAAGCCTGCCAGCCATATTTTCCTTTTTTTAACATGGAAAACTTATTTTGCAACTATTTCAAAACTATTCAAAGACCACCCTTCGTAATTTTTTTTTCCAAAACCCGCTGTCAGAGGTTTACTTGCTTCTCATCCACTCCATTATGCATATCTTGCACAGCAAAATCGAAAAAAAAGCGACAATTATGTGCTAGAAACTCGAAACATTCTCGGATCTATTAAAAAAATCCTAGACGACAGAATCAAAGAAAGCTTTGTGCCCTTAAGTGTTTAGAAGCGTTTCAAACACAACACAACGAGAACATAAAACATGAGTTCAAAAACTGTTCTTTTAAAATGAAAACGTACATTGAAGTTTGGATGTAGCTTTTAAAACAATTTGATTGATGTATTGGCCGAGTTGTAATAAATATTAATATAGTAACTGAAAAGTAAGTAAAATATAGTACTTTTTATTTTCTCGCAGTCAAAAGTAAAAATTAGAGTATAAATCACGTGCCTCGCTGCTCTCGGGATCCAACTTAGTCCCTCGAATTAAATTTCCTTTTTTTTCACATGTATAATCTACTATTATTTTATTTACATTAAGAAAGAAAAAAAAGTGATATTATTAAGTGAAAACACACTATTTTATCCGAAAAAAGGCCTCAAAATTCCATGTTTTTTTTTTTTCAATCAAGTAGGCAGTAAAATGTATTTTATTAACAGAGCTAAAAGTGAATAAAAAAAATATTCAGATGTCCGGGGTAAGGCTCCAAAATCCGGGGATTTTACGCTTCCAGTGCTGGGCGGCAGGTTTTAGAGATGGCAGCCCTAGTTAAAAATAATGATAATAAAGTTCATAAAAACGTATTTTAGAAATTATTATTATTTATAAAAACACTTACTGCTATATCCAGTTCCTCTGCAATCAGTGAATATTTGATTTCTCCCTTTACGAGTCAAATTTGGAGGCATTATCATTACCACACAATCCAAACACGTATTTATAAAAATATATTAATCCACAAAACACAGCACGTCAGTATATGCCTAGTCCGGGGATAAGCGATAAGTTCAGTTGCGCGGGCGCGTCGTCAACTAACGAAATGTAAATTGCAACTGAACATGATAGTAACACAATAGTGGTATAGCAAAAACTTAGGGGTGTGGTCTGCGCTCTCTTGAAACAAGACCTGTTTATGGAACAAACACCAGCGGCTTTGTCGATTGTACCTTTATAAAAAAAACCGGACTCGGAATCTATTTGCAATTCGGGTAAACAAAACGAACCTTGACCCGTGTCCTTAGGTTACATAGAAGGTTCTCAAACATTTTTCAACAATTGAATGAATGTTATATTTTCATTCCCTTTTTGATTCCATTCAGTGATATAATGTGTTTCATACGATTTGTGCCACCACGTGTACTGTCCGATTAATGACGACTAGTGAAACCACACCATTATAAAAATATGTTCAAATCGAAACTAGTGAAACGTATGACGTTTGTGATCTCTAGCTTGCCGATTGGTCGTTAGTTCACTTTGTCTACATTCAAAAACGCCGTCTTCTAACTCCATCATACCGTTCGACTGGTAAAAATATATTTTTAAGTTGTGCTTGTGCATTTTATGTTTTTTATGTTTGTAATGGAAAGTGTCCTTCAAAAATGGGTAGGTATTGTATGGTTTTTGGGGTCGCTGATTACGAAAACGCGGAGGAAGTGAAATTCATTGTTGGAGTGTGATTGGGTTCAAGTGTCTAAAGAATAATATGTATTATAAAGAGGAAAGATTTGATTGTATGTTTGTTTGTATTGAATAGGCTCCGAAACTACCAGACCGATATGATTTTTTTTTTTACCATTAGAAGCCAACATTATCCTTGATGACTACAGGCTTTTTCACGCGGGAAAATGCTTTATTCCTAGAGAAAACGGGTAATAAGAATTATCTTTCCGTACTTATCTTTTTCTCATAACTTCCAAACAGCTGAACCGATTGGGTTGAAATTTTATATGGGTATTTCGATGGTTTTCTGGATGATTTAAAAATACAATTCGACCCGGTAGGTGTCGCTGCTATCGGTATATCAACAACTAAACGGCTTGACCGATTGGGTTGAAATTCTGTATGTGTATTTTTGTTTTTTTTCTATAATTGAGGAGTTGCCGTAAGAACCTACGTCGATAACAAAATTTCGGGTGGGCGAAACCGCTGGCAGAAGCTTCATACATAAATACATCCAGACAAACACAAATGTTTATATTATGACATAAATGTTTGTACAGCAGCTGGCCACACTATCAACTGGCTGCGAGCGAGTTTAATTTTAATTTTTTCTCTTAGCTGCATACATGGCGACTTAACTTCCGTAGTTGATATTTCTTAAATTCAGGTGGATCTTGAATTGTATATATTGTTTTGCGCAGGCAAAGTCCCGATTTTCTAAATTTTAAATTATCACAAATTAAACGCGAGCGAAGCCGCGGGCAAAACGTAGTTTATAATATAAATAGGATTAAGAAGTACTTTTTAAGCTACAGAAATCGATAAGAACTGCAGCTGTGTCCGTTCTTTTGTTTTCTGTTTTGTTTTGCACGTGTTTACATCGTTAGACGTACTGGAGATTCTAAGAAAAGTCTTTGTTTTTGTTTGATGAACTTGCACATGTTAACCTTGGTCACTAGAGTTTTGACAAATTGTAACGCGTTATAATAATAGCAGTTTCCATTTAATGACCACTCTCTATAACGCCGAAAAATGCTCAATCCGTTGAGGGTTAATATACTTTATTGCGCATATAGAATACAAAATAATTGAAACAATAAAAGAAATAATAAATTGGAGTTCTTATCGCTAATGAGCTATCTCTTCCAGACAACCTTTAGGTAGTGGAGACTTTGTAAAATTATTGAGTTGAATGTGCTAACTGAAACTTAATAATAAAAGAAACAGAAAAAAAACAACATTTAAATAATATTTACACTGTATGTTCAACGTAGAAAATGAACACTAACCGAAAAGTGACCACTTTCAGCAGCAATGCTAAATAAACTCATAGATATAATCTAAAAACAATATAAAAAGGTTTAACAATAGCTTATGATTAGTGTTATATTTTCAGTGCTGTACATATTTAGAATACGCTTTTCCATATCCATGTAAATCCATACTTATATTATAAATGCGAAAGTAACTCTTTCTGTCTGTCTGTCTGTCTAACTTACGCTTTACGCTTAAACCGCTCTACCGATTAAGATGGAATTTGGCCTGAAGATAGTTTGAGTCCCGAGGAAGCACACAGGCTATTTAAAAACTCCAAGTGAAGTCGGTTTTTCTTTATAATTGAGATGACGTTGAAATACTACAAGTTGTAATAGTTCAGTTTAAAATTAAGTTCGATTTATATATATTTATTATTTGAACTTTAAGCAAAGTTGCGTGTTTTACATCACTTAAGAGGGCGATATAAGCCAGTAAGCTAAATCTGTAATACTAACGATGTTCATGTAAATGTACTTAAAATCATTTCATAATGTCATATACATAACTTATTACCTATTATACCATAATGATACTTAGAACCTTTTTACTGTGTAGAATTTAACGTATTTGTCGTTTTTATTTGCGTAATTTACCAGACATGTTTTGTATATTTAGGAATAAATTATTTTAAATTTTTTTGATTCACTCCTGCCTCTATGTAAGAAAAATAAAAATGCTTTATTGATCCTACGTGAAATAATTATTCTTAAAACTCGCATAAATATTGATTTTACATAACCAAAGGGCATTTAACTATCTAAAAAACGGTATAATTTATTTTTAGCGACCGACAAACCTTAAACTTTTTTTCCAATATGGTCGCTAACGCACCCTCCCCCCTTCCGTGCCACGCCAACCTAGAGTTATTCTCAGGACTAATCCCCCTATCACTTACACTTACAAAAAATAATCTGTATTATGCAGAAAAAAAATTAAGTTTTTTTTTTCATAAATAGAAAGTAATTTATGATTTATTTAAGCTTGGTGCAAGCATTTATACATAAGAATAAACACATCATCGACGTGAGGTGGAAACGCTTTTTTTTTTTCTAACTACTGTCTACTGTAGTTGGCCGCAGATGGCCTTGACAACTAAACGCTGACTAATTTTTCCTGCGGTGCTGCTTGCACTCTGCTGAGAAAAGTTGGGGTGGTTTGCACAAGGGTGTCCTGGACACGAACCTCGGCTTGGGCAACCGCTCTTAAAAACAAAATCTGACTAAAATTTACCGCCGTATCGGAAAAGAAAAGGCATCCTGAAGAGAAGAAACGGCAAGAAACTCTACAGCCCTCGCCTATAATTATTTAAATCTAACTAGTCAAAGCGCCCGGGTAAATTAGTGAATCTAATAACCAGTTTTTGGATTTTTTCCTTTATTTGTACTGGAACATCTTGCTCCTACCTCCATGCGTTCTTGAGTAAACGGGTTTTGACCATGTTTTTTTATTTGTTTTAAATACAAATAAAAATGTTTATGATGTAATACTTTGCTTATTTATTTCTGAATGCCAAAATATGCGGCAAAAATAGCCATGTTTCGGCCGTATATTTATTGTGTTGACTTAGCTAGAAGCTTAATTTTTTTTCAGCTTCAACAGTCCGTAGACCTTAGTACTTATTTGATTATAATTTCAACTTGATACCTTCACGCGTTTCTGAGAAAAGGGCTCTTGCTTGACCGACAGACGGACAGACAACAAAGTGGTCCTATCAGGGTCCCTTTTTTTTTGCATTTGAGGAACCCTAAAAAAATATGTTATTATATGAGAAACATGTCATTGTAAAAACATCTCTTGAATTTGGATGAATGGATGGATATTTGTTTGTTATTCAACAACGCCGCGACAAAGCGTGAGTTGAAATTTGTCACACAGATAGATTATAGTCTGAAATAGCATGTAGACTTTCTATTCCGGATTTAAAAGTTCCACGGGAATAACTGTAATAGATATAATAATAATAATAATAATAATAATAGATACTGTCCTAATCACACCTTAAAGCTAAAAAAATACTTATTAATATTCAAATTTACATTTGCGCACCCCGCCATAGTGCCTGCTTCTGACTGCCATTACTTTGTTTCTGTTCGTCTTTAAACATAATTTTAAAATAAGTCTTAAAATAGACATAAAAGGAAACGTGTTATGGATTGGGAGTAGTGACACCGTAAAAAGTTTAAAAACTTGTGATGAAGCGAACAAGAATTAGAAAAAGTCATTTACGCACGTTGTTTTACTGCGCATTTACATAATAAAGCCAGTTATCTAAATAGAACTTTAATGCCGTAGCAGTACCATGTCAATAACGGTTTAAGTTTTTAAGTTAACTCCACAAGAGAGACACAAAAGATTATTTGTGAAGTTGGTTTATAATCAGTTTTGAAATGGTCTCAGATGTTTAATTTGGTGTGGTCTCTACTTCAAGGAGAATATTAAATTACCCAAGGGAATAATTTTGTGTTCCTGTGGTTGCTGGCTGTCAGTAGCCGCGCTCATAAATGGTATGTTTTGTTAATCGTTTGTGAATTCGGCAATCGACAAAAGGCTTTAAGCCTCTCTTCTACCAATGTTACTACTCCTGTAACTATTACTGTAGTTTTATTATTTGTTTGCGATTAAAATATTTCACTAACAAAGAGTACAGAAAGCCTGCCAGCCATATTTTCCTTTTTTTAACATGGAAAACTTATTTTGCAACTATTTCAAAACTATTCAAAGACCACCCTTCGTAATTTTTTTTTCCAAAACCCGCTGTCAGAGGTTTACTTGCTTCTCATCCACTCCATTATGCATATCTTGCACAGCAAAATCGAAAAAAAAGCGACAATTATGTGCTAGAAACTCGAAACATTCTCGGATCTATTAAAAAAATCCTAGACGACAGAATCAAAGAAAGCTTTGTGCCCTTAAGTGTTTAGAAGCGTTTCAAACACAACACAACGAGAACATAAAACATGAGTTCAAAAACTGTTCTTTTAAAATGAAAACGTACATTGAAGTTTGGATGTAGCTTTTAAAACAATTTGATTGATGTATTGGCCGAGTTGTAATAAATATTAATATAGTAACTGAAAAGTAAGTAAAATATAGTACTTTTTATTTTCTCGCAGTCAAAAGTAAAAATTAGAGTATAAATCACGTGCCTCGCTGCTCTCGGGATCCAACTTAGTCCCTCGAATTAAATTTCCTTTTTTTTCACATGTATAATCTACTATTATTTTATTTACATTAAGAAAGAAAAAAAAGTGATATTATTAAGTGAAAACACACTATTTTATCCGAAAAAAGGCCTCAAAATTCCATGTTTTTTTTTTTTCAATCAAGTAGGCAGTAAAATGTATTTTATTAACAGAGCTAAAAGTGAATAAAAAAAATATTCAGATGTCCGGGGTAAGGCTCCAAAATCCGGGGATTTTACGCTTCCAGTGCTGGGCGGCAGGTTTTAGAGATGGCAGCCCTAGTTAAAAATAATGATAATAAAGTTCATAAAAACGTATTTTAGAAATTATTATTATTTATAAAAACACTTACTGCTATATCCAGTTCCTCTGCAATCAGTGAATATTTGATTTCTCCCTTTACGAGTCAAATTTGGAGGCATTATCATTACCACACAATCCAAACACGTATTTATAAAAATATATCAATCCACAAAACACAGCACGTCAGTATATGCCTAGTCCGGGGATAAGCGATAAGTTCAGTTGCGCGGGCGCGTCGTCAACTAACGAAATGTAAATTGCAACTGAACATGATAGTAACACAATAGTGGTATAGCAAAAACTTAGGGGTGTGGTCTGCGCTCTCTTGAAACAAGACCTGTTTATGGAACAAACACCAGCGGCTTTGTCGATTGTACCTTTATAAAAAAAACCGGACTCGGAATCTATTTGCAATTCGGGTAAACAAAACGAACCTTGACCCGTGTCCTTAGGTTACATAGAAGGTTCTCAAACATTTTTCAACAATTGAATGAATGTTATATTTTCATTCCCTTTTTGATTCCATTCAGTGATATAATGTGTTTCATACGATTTGTGCCACCACGTGTACTGTCCGATTAATGACGACTAGTGAAACCACACCATTATAAAAATATGTTCAAATCGAAACTAGTGAAACGTATGACGTTTGTGATCTCTAGCTTGCCGATTGGTCGTTAGTTCACTTTGTCTACATTCAAAAACGCCGTCTTCTAACTCCATCATACCGTTCGACTGGTAAAAATATATTTTTAAGTTGTGCTTGTGCATTTTATGTTTTTTATGTTTGTAATGGAAAGTGTCCTTCAAAAATGGGTAGGTATTGTATGGTTTTTGGGGTCGCTGATTACGAAAACGCGGAGGAAGTGAAATTCATTGTTGGAGTGTGATTGGGTTCAAGTGTCTAAAGAATAATATGTATTATAAAGAGGAAAGATTTGATTGTATGTTTGTTTGTATTGAATAGGCTCCGAAACTACCAGACCGATATGATTTTTTTTTTTTACCATTAGAAGCCAACATTATCCTTGATGACTACAGGCTTTTTCACGCGGGAAAATGCTTTATTCCTAGAGAAAACGGGTAATAGGACAACGGGTAGTAAGAATTATCTTTCCGTACTTATCTTTTTCTCATAACTTCCAAACAGCTGAACCGATTGGGTTGAAATTTTATATGGGTATTTCGATGGTTTTCTGGATGATTTAAAAATACAATTCGACCCGGTAGGTGTCGCTGCTATCGGTATATCAACAACTAAACGGCTTGACCGATTGGGTTGAAATTCTGTATGTGTATTTTTGTTTTTTTTCTATAATTGAGGAGTTGCCGTAAAAACCTACGTCGATAACAAAATTTCGGGTGGGCGAAACCGCTGGCAGAAGCTTCATACATAAATACATCCAGACAAACACAAATGTTTATATTATGACATAAATGTTTGTACAGCAGCTGGCCACACTATCAACTGGCTGCGAGCGAGTTTAATTTTAATTTTTTCTCTTAGCTGTATGCATGGCGACTTAACTTCCGTAGTTGATATTTCTTAAATTCAGGTGGATCTTGAATTGTATATATTGTTTTGCGCAGGCAAAGTCCCGATTTTCTAAATTTTAAATTATCACAAATTAAACGCGAGCGAAGCCGCGGGCAAAACGTAGTTTATAATATAAATAGGATTAAGAAGTACTTTTTAAGCTACAGAAATCGATAAGAACTGCAGCTGTGTCCGTTCTTTTGTTTTCTGTTTTGTTTTGCACGTGTTTACATCGTTAGACGTACCGGAGATTCTAAGAAAAGTCTTTGTTTTTGTTTGATGAACTTGCACATGTTAACCCTCAAAAATATGAGTACCACACGTACTCATTGGCCGAGGAACGCGTTTTAAGGGCAGTCATAAGGGGAGTCCCTAGGGAATTCTCCACCAAGACTGTCCAGGACGACTTAATCGTCCAAGGCCTCCCCGTACGGGAAGTACATCGTATGTACAATGGCCGAAATAAGTCAGAGTGCTACGACATGGTGCTCGTAGTACTAGACCTGACAACAGAAGGCAAAGCCATCTTTAACATTAAAGATGTTTGCAGCCTCAAAGGCATCAGGGTCGAGACTGGCCGATGCCAGCTATATGGCCACGCGCAGCGCAACTGCAGACGCAGACCGCGCTGCGTCAAATGTTTACGCGATCACGCCACTCCGGACTGTGATCGCGATCGCTCTAACGCATCCGACCCGGTCGCTTGCGTACTCTGTGGTAGCGAAGGCCACCCAGCGAATTACCGCGGGTGCCCCAAAGCTCCCAAACAGAGCTCGCGTAAACCCAAACAGGGTAAATCGCGCCCCTCCGCCCCCCGCCAACAGGCTCCGCTCGTGCCTGCTCCCCTCCCTGCTGTCAACGCCTGGAGCCGTCCAGCTAGTAGCGTCCAAATCTAATGAGACAGACAAACTTTTGTCTGCTCTCCCCGGGCCCGTCTCAGTTACGGGTATTCCCTACCCCGCCCCTCTCATGTCCCGGGACATCCCGCGTCCAGCGCCTATGAGAAGTGCTCCCGCACCTCTCGCGAAAACGCGCCTTGCCCCCCCGCGCCCCTTTCTCGCGCTGCCCCGCAACGCCGCTCAGACGGCCGAGCAGCAGCATTTCGACATTCTCTCCGAAATTTCTTGGGTCTGCGACCCTGCCTATTTCGAGATCGTGTACGCCGATTACGTACAGATCACCAATCCCCATCAAATGCTCAGCTTCATGGCTAAGCATCGCGACTTCTTCGCCGCCCTCCGCAGGGTAACTCCAAAATCTTAAAACCAAAATGGATTGCACAACCGCGCGCGAAAAACCCCGGTCCGTCTCCATAGGCTATTTTAACGCCAACGGTCTCCGCAACCAAAGAGAGGAATTATCGCAATTCCTCTCGTCCCAAAAACCGGACGTCTTCCTCATCCAGGAAACGTTCCTAAAGCCCGCTGTCCGTACCCCTTCGATCGCGAACTATCGCACCGTCCGTAATGATAGAACTGCCTCCAATCTCGGAGGCACTCTCATCTATTACAGGCGCTCCCTGCATTGCTCCCCTATCGATCCTCCACCGCTTACGAATTTAGAAGCATCCGTCTGCCGCCTAGCGATGACCGGCCATCAGCCGATCATCATTGCATCGGTTTATCTCTCTCCCCTAAAAGACTTGCTCGAGAGCGACCTTCAGTCGCTCTTAAGTTTAGGCGACGCCGTCATTCTTGCCGGCGACCTAAATTGCAAGCATCGCCGCTGGAACTCTTCTGTAACTTCACGGAGAGGCAGACTCCTTGACGATTTAGTTGACAGACTAAACTTTGACATTATCGCTCCCATGACGCCCACTTTCTTTCCCCACAATACTAGGAACAACCCCGACGTACTGGACATAGCACTTCTAAAGAATGTAAGGCTAAGCTTTCGTTCTATAGAGGTGCTTGACGAACTTGACTCGGACCACCGCCCTGTCGTCCTCCGATTAGGTTTCCCTTCGGACTCTCCTCTCGACACTAGAACCGTGACGGACTGGGATAAATTTGGGCAATTGCTCGAAAATCCCAGCTCGCCACATCTAGACCGCGTTCCCAACGTAATCTCTTCCGCGACCGATCTTAACGTAGCTATCGACTCTCTCACTGGCCACCTGACCGCCACCGTTGGCGAGTGCTCACGACAGGTGCCGGTTGGTGATTATCACCACCTAATCCTGCCTCAGCACATCAGGTCGCTAATGACTGAGCGTAACGCGGCCGAACCGCACTACCGAAAATAAAGCTCGCTTCAACGACTTACACCGCCGTGTAAGAACCGCTGTAGCTGAGCTCCGCGCCCAACGTTTCGGTGATCTTATGGAGAACATTTCTCCTTCTCACCAAGCTTATTGGCACTTAGCCAGAGCTCTAAAATCCGAAACCGCGAACTCTCTCCCTCCGTTATCTCGTCCCAACAACGTTCCCGCGTTCAACGACGACGAAAAAGCGGATTGCCTAGCGTCTAGCCTCCAAGCCCAATGTGCCTTAAGCACACAGCCCTTCGATCCCGACCACGTGCGCGAGGTAGACGGCGAAGTGGAGCGCAGAACTTCTCTGCCTCCACAAGACCCCCTGCCCCCTGTCACTGTCGACGAAGTCGTACAGGTCATCAAAGACCTACGCCCCCGTAAGTCCCCCGGTGCGGACGGTATCTCTAACGATATCCTAAAGCGCCTCACTCTGCCCCTTGTCTGCCTCCTAGTAGCGATCTTTAACGCTGCTATGGAACATTGCATCTTTCCATCTCAATGGAAAGATGCAATTGATATAGGCATCCATAAGCCAGGTAAAGCTCGTACCGAGCCGTCCTCCTATCGCCCCATAAGTTTACTAAAGGCCCTTGGTAAACTCTATGAACGCCTCCTTCTCGCCCGCCTACGGAACGCTATAGTCTCCAGAGGCATTTTAATAGACGAGCAGTTCGGCTTCCGTGCCAAACACTCATGCGTCCATCAAGTCCTCCGCATAACGGAACATATTCTCACTGGCTTTCAGCCAGCGTTAGGTAAGACCCGTCACACGGGCGCTGTCTTCTTCGATGTAGCGAAAGCTTTCGACAAAGTCTGGCACAACGGTTTAATTTTTAAACTGTTCAACTTTCAGTTGCCAGATCGTCTCGTGCTCATCATACGAGACTATTTGTCGAATCGTAGCTTTCGCTAGAAAGTCGAAGGCACTCTCTCTTCTCCCCGTCCCTTAGAAACAGGAGTCCCGCAAGGGTCCGTGCTCGCCCCCATCTTGTACCTTCTGTACACAAACGATATCCCTAAAACGATAGGTACCAATCTAGCCCTCTTTGCGGACGATACTGCTCTCTATACCACAGATAGGCAAGTGAGTCGAATCACTGAGAGACTCCAACCCGCTATCACCGCCCTAGGCGAGTGGTTTCGGAAATGGAGAATCGAGGTGAATCCCGACAAAAGCTCTGCCGTCCTTTTTACCCTAGGCCGCCCTCCGCGGCCTTCTCCCCTTTCTCTCTTCGGTCGTGCCATTCCCTGGCAAAATAAGACCAAATATCTCAGTGTGACCATGGATAGTCGTTTGAACTTCCAAGCTCACACCAAAATAGTCAGAGACCGAGCCGCTTTTGTCCTCGGCCGTCTCTATCCCATGATAGGCAAGTATAGTAAGATGTCGGTTAGAAATAAGCTAAATCTTTACACAACTTGTATCCGCCCCATACTAGCTTATGCTAGCGTAGTCTTTGCGCTGTCCAAGCGCAATCTCCACAAACTCCAGACCCTCCAAAACCGCTTTCTCAGAGCGGCCTCTGGAGCCTCTTGGTACGTTCGCAACGCGGACCTACACAGAGACTTCGAACTTCCCACGATTCCCCAATACTTTAAAGACTTGGCAGTCCGCTTTTTCGAGCGTACGCAAAATCACCCGAATCGTTTAATTGTGCAATCCACAACAGCCAACTGCATAGTCAGCTCAGAAAAAAAAAAAAAAAAAAACATGTTAACCTTGGTCACTAGAGTTTTGACAAATTGTAACGCGTTATAATAATAGCAGTTTCCATTTAATGACCACTCTCTATAACCCCGAAAAATGCTCAATCCGTTGAGGGTTAATATACTTTATTGCGCATATAGAATACAAAATAATTGAAACAATAAAAGAAATAATAAATTGGAGTTCTTATCGCTAATGAGCTATCTCTTCCAGACAACCTTTAGGTAGTGGAGACTTTGTAAAATTATTGAGTTGAATGCTAACTGAAACTTAATAATAAAAGAAACAGAAAAAAAACAACATTTAAATAATATTTACACTGTATGTTCAACGTAGAAAATGAACACTAACCGAAAAGTGACCACTTTCAGCAGCAATGCTAAATAAACTCATAGATATAATCTAAAAACAATATAAAAAGGTTTAACAATAGCTTATGATCAGTGTTATATTTTCAGTGCTGTACATATTTAGAATACGCTTTTCCATATCCATGTAAATCCATACTTATATTATAAATGCGAAAGTAACTCTTTCTGTCTGTCTGTCTGTCTAACTTACGCTTTACGCTTAAACCGCTCTACCGATTAAGATGGAATTTGGCCTGAAGATAGTTTGAGTCCCGAGGAAGCACACAGGCTATTTAAAAACTCCAAGTGAAGTCGGTTTTTCTTTATAATTGAGATGACGTTGAAATACTACAAGTTGTAATAGTTCAGTTTAAAATTAAGTTCGATTTATATATATTTATTATTTGAACTTTAAGCAAAGTTGCGTGTTTTACATCACTTAAGAGGGCGATATAAGCCAGTAAGCTAAATCTGTAATACTAACGATGTTCATGTAAATGTACTTAAAATCATTTCATAATGTCATATACATAACTTATTACCTATTATACCATAATGATACTTAGAACCTTTTTACTGTGTAGAATTTAACGTATTTGTCGTTTTTATTTGCGTAATTTACCAGACATGTTTTGTATATTTAGGAATAAATTATTTTAATATTTTAAATTTTTTTGATTCACTCCTGCCTCTATGTAAGAAAAATAAAAATGCTTTATTGATCCTACGTGAAATAATTATTCTTAAAACTCGCATAAATATTGATTTTACATAACCAAAGGGCATTTAACTATCTAAAAAACGGTATAATTTATTTTTAGCGACCGACAAACCTTAAACTTTTTTTCCAATATGGTCGCTAACGCACCCTCCCCCCTTCCGTGCCACGCCAACCTAGAGTTATTCTCAGGACTAATCCCCTATCCCTATCACTTACACTTACAAAAAATAATCTGTATTATGCAGAAAAAAAATTAAGTTTTTTTTTTCATAAATAGAAAGTAATTTATGATTTATTTAAGCTTGGTGCAAGCATTTATACATAAGAATAAACACATCATCGACGTGAGGTGGAAACGCTTTTTTTTTTTCTAACTACTGTCTACTGTAGTTGGCCGCAGATGGCCTTGACAACTAAACGCTGACTAACTTTTCCTGCGGTGCTGCTTGCACTCTGCTGAGAAAAGTTGGGGTGGTTTGCACAAGGGTGTCCTGGACACGAACCTCGGCTTGGGCAACCGCTCTTAAAAACAAAATCTGACTAAAATTTACCGCCGTATCGGAAAAGAAAAGGCATCCTGAAGAGAAGAAACGGCAAGAAACTCTACAGCCCTCGCCTATAATTATTTAAATCTAACTAGTCAAAGCGCCCGGGTAAATTAGTGAATCTAATAACCAGTTTTTGGATTTTTTCCTTTATTTGTACTGGAACATCTTGCTCCTACCTCCATGCGTTCTTGAGTAAACGGGTTTTGACCATGTTTTTTTATTTGTTTTAAATACAAATAAAAATGTTTATGATGTAATACTTTGCTTATTTATTTCTGAATGCCAAAATATGCGGCAAAAATAGCCATGTTTCGGCCGTATATTTATTGTGTTGACTTAGCTAGAAGCTTAATTTTTTTTCAGCTTCAACAGTCCGTAGACCTTAGTACTTATTTGATTATAATTTCAACTTGATACCTTCATGCGTTTCTGAGAAAAGGGCTCTTGCTTGACCGACAGACGGACAGACAACAAAGTGGTCCTATCAGGGTCCCTTTTTTTTTGCATTTGAGGAACCCTAAAAAAATATGTTATTATATGAGAAACATGTCATTGTAAAAACATCTCTTGAATTTGGATGAATGGATGGATATTTGTTTGTTATTCAACAACGCCGCGACAAAGCGTGAGTTGAAATTTGTCACACAGATAGATTATAGTCTGAAATAGCATGTAGACTTTCTATTCCACGGGAATAACTGTAATAGATATAATAATAATAATAATAATAATAGATACTGTCCTAATCACACCTTAAAGCTAAAAAAATGCTTATTAATATTCAAATTTACATTTGCGCACCCCGCCATAGTGCCTGCTTCTGACTGCCATTACTTTGTTTCTGTTCGTCTTTAAACATAATTTTAAAATAAGTCTTAAAATAGACATAAAAGGAAACGTGTTATGGATTGGGAGTAGTGACACCGTAAAAAGTTTAAAAACTTGTGATGAAGCGAACAAGAATTAGAAAAAGTCATTTACGCACGTTGTTTTACTGCGCATTTACATAATAAAGCCAGTTATCTAAATAGAACTTTAATGCCGTAGCAGTACCATGTCAATAACGGTTTAAGTTTTTAAGTTAACTCCACAAGAGAGACACAAAAGATTATTTGTGAAGTTGGTTTATAATCAGTTTTGAAATGGTCTCAGATGTTTAATTTGGTGTGGTCTCTACTTCAAGGAGAATATTAAATACCCAAGGGAATAATTTTGTGTTCCTGTGGTTGCTGGCATCAGTAGCCGCGCTCATAAATGGTATGTTTTGTTAATCGTTTGTAAATTCGGCAATCGACAAAAGGCTTTAAGCCTCTCTTCTACCAATACTACTACTCCTGTAACTATTACTGTAGTATTATTATTTGTTTGCGATTAAAATATTTCACTAACAAAGGGTACAGAAAGCCTGCCAGCCATATTTTCCTTTTTTTAACATGAAAAACTTATTTTGCAACTATTTCAAAACTATTCATAGACCACCCTTCGTAATTTTTTGACATGTATAATCTACTATTATTTTATTTATATAAAGGAAGAAAAAAAAGTGATATTATTAAGTAAAAACACACTATTTTATCCGAAAAAAGGTCTTAAAATTCCATGTTTTTTTTTTTTTCAATCAAGTAGGCAGTAAAATGTATTTTATTAACAGAGCTAAAAGTGAATAAAAAAAATATTCAGATGTCCGGGGTAAGGCTCCAAAATCCGGGGTTTTTACGCTTCCAGTGCTGGGCGGCAGGTTTTAGAGATGGCAGCCCTAGTTAAAAATAATGATAATAAAGTTCATAAAAACGTATTTTAGAAATTATTATTATTTATAAAAACACTTACTGCTATATCCAGTTCCTCTGCAATCAGTGAATATTTGATTTCTCCCTTTACGAGTCAAATTTGGAGGCATTATCATTACCACACAATCCAAACACGTATTTATAAAAATATATCAATCCACAAAACACAGCACGTCAGTATATGCCTAGTCCGGGGATAAGCGATAAGTTCAGTTGCGCGGGCGCGTCGTCAACTAACGAAATGTAAATTGCAACTGAACATGATAGTAACACAATAGTGGTATAGCAAAAACTTCGGGGTGTGGTCTGCGCTCTCTTGAAACAAGACCTGTTTATGGAACAAACACCAGCGGCTTTGTCGATTGTACCTTTATAAAAAAAACTGGACTCGGAATCTATTTGCAATTCGGGTAAACAAAACGAACCTTGACCCGTGTCCTTAGGTTACATAGAAGGTTCTCAAACATTTTTCAACAATTGAATGAATGTTATATTTTCATTCTCTTTTTCATTCCATTCAGTGATATAATGTGTTTCATACGATTTGTGCCACCACGTGTACTGTCCGATTAATGACGACTAGTGAAACCACGCCATTTTAAAAATATGTTCAAATCGAAACTAGTGAAACGTATGACGTTTGTGATCTCTAGCTTGCCGATTGGTCGTTAGTTCACTTTGTCTACATTCAAAAACGCCGTCTTCTAACTCCATCATACCGTTCGACTGGTAAAAATATGTTCAAATCGAACGGATGGATATTAGGGATAGGAATGGATCATTAGCTTTTTTGTTTATATTGTTACTAGTATCTTCAGACGCCTAGTATGCTAGATCTCATTAAATATGGGTTTTTGCGAACGACAATTAAAACGCATTGTTACAGTAATAGTATTCTATCAGAGTGTAAAAGAATTTGAGATCCATAGCGAAAAGTTGACGTCTGTTTCCTCTAGCAAGAACCAAAGAAAACGCGCTACTAGTGAAAGTAAACCTTAAGTCATTAAACTGCAGTCTGTACAAGCCATATATGACACTAAAAGTGTCCGTTTTTACAACAAAATCCCTGCAGAAGTATGTAAACTGAATTTGAAAAAGTTTTAAATTTTTGTTAAACAGAAACTTGTCCAAAAAGCTTACTATTCAATTAAAGACTATCTAATAGATAAAAACGCATGGAAATAACTAAAATGTTGCTATCATAGTACTTGTATTTGGAAATGTACCAATCGTTACACACATTGTAACTAGTACAATCGAAGTTTTATTGGAGTTGCTTGAGTGTGTCATGCGCTCTCAAAGTGTCTCTGCGATGGTGGCGTGTGTGTCGGGTCGTTACGTTCCCTAAAACATGGTTGAGCGAAGCGATGGCTGATTCATGTAGCATACTCGTGAACGGGTGCCGCCTGTGGAGACTGGTCTGCTCTTGCAAACTTCTTTGTATCCTTGTATTTAGTCTTCGAAAAGAAATGAATAGGTACATAAGTGAAAAGTCTTTTTTTTATATTTTGCAATTAGATACATTTTAAGTTGTGTTTGTGCATTTTATGTTTTTTATGTTTGCAATGGAAACTGTCCTTCTATGATAGAATTTTTTTTTTTTTTTTTTTTCTGAGCTGACTATGCAGTTGGCTGTTGCAGCCATTACTGCTTCACCGGGCTTTTGGGGCGAGACTCTGAAGGAGCCTCAGCCCATATAGCGCCCAACGCTCAAGGGCTTCCCGCGGGGGAAGCCTCGGCTTGGGTTGTCGCTCTCGGGGGCGTCCCTTCGACCGGCGTGAGTCTCGAACCCGAAGGTGAGTCACTGCCAGGAGGGGAGTTCCCCGTTACGCGGGTACGATTGCGATTGAGTGGGGGCGAGAAGCGCCCCGGCACTCTTTGATACCTAGTGTATCCTTGTGGGCGCCGACGAACCCGGGGACGTCGGCGTCGTGTTTGGAGGGAGGCCCTATTCGGGGAGGTCGTAGAGACTAATCTCGCTATCCGGACAGCGAGATCGTCATCTGGGGACGTTAGTACGTGCCGAGGCCGCCTAACAATAATTTTACGACCGTGACCGGGTCGATCGGGGGGACGATACGTTGTGGATTGCACAATTAAACGGTTCGGGTGATTTTGCGTACGCTCGAAAAAGCGTACTGCCAAGTCTTTAAAGTATTGGGGAATCGTGGGAAGTTCGAAGTCTCTGTGTAGGTCCGCATTGCGAACGTACCAAGAGGCTCCAGAGGCCGCTCTGAGAAAGCGGTTTTGGAGGGTCTGGAGTCTGTGGAGATTGCGCTTGGACAGCGCAAAGACTACGCTAGCATAAGCTAGTATGGGGCGGATACAAGTTGTGTAAAGATTTAGCTTATTTCTAAGCGACATCTTACTATATTTGCGTATCATGGGATAGAGACGACCGAGGACAAAAGCGGCTCGGTCTCTGACTATTTTGGTGTGAGCTTGGAAGTTCAAACGACTATCTATGGTCACACCGAGATATTTGGTCTTATTTTGCCAGGGAATGGCACGACCGAAAAGAGAAAGGGGAGAAGGCCGCGGAGGGCGGCCTAGGGTAAAAAGGACGGCAGAGCTTTTGTCGGGATTCACCTCGATTCTCCATTTCCGAAACCACTCGCCTAGGGCGGTGATAGCGGGTTGGAGTCTCTCAGTGATTCGACTCACTTGCCTATCTGTGGTATAGAGAGCGGTATCGTCCGCAAAGAGGGCTAGATTGGTACCTATCGTTTTAGGGATATCGTTTGTGTACAGAAGGTACAAAATGGGGGCGAGCACGGACCCTTGCGGGACTCCTGCTTCTATGGGACGGGGGGAAGAGAGAGTGCCTTCGACTTTGTAGCGAAAGCTACGATTCGACAAATAGTCTCGTATGATGAGCACGAGACGATCTGGCAACTGAAAGTTGAACAGTTTAAAAATTAAACCGTTGTGCCAGACTTTGTCGAAAGCTTTCGCTACATCGAAGAAGACAGCGCCCGTGTGACGGGTCTTACCTAACGCTGGCTGAAAGCCAGTGAGAATATGTTCCGTTATGCGGAGGACTTGATGGACGCATGAGTGTTTGGCACGGAAGCCGAACTGCTCGTCTATTAAAATGCCTCTGGAGACTATAGCGTTCCGTAGGCGGGCGAGAAGGAGGCGTTCATAGAGTTTACCAAGGGCCTTTAGTAAACTTATGGGGCGATAGGAGGACGGCTCGGTACGAGCTTTACCTGGCTTATGGATGCCTATATCAATTGCATCTTTCCATTGAGATGGAAAGATGCAATGTTCCATAGCAGCGTTAAAGATCGCTACTAGGAGGCAGACAAGGGGCAGAGTGAGGCGCTTTAGGATATCGTTAGAGATACCGTCCGCACCGGGGGACTTACGGGGGCGTAGGTCTTTGATGACCTGTACGACTTCGTCGACAGTGACAGGGGGCAGGGGGTCTTGTGGAGGCAGAGAAGTTCTGCGCTCCACTTCGCCGTCTACCTCGCGCACGTGGTCGGGATCGAAGGGCTGTGTGCTTAAGGCACATTGGGCTTGGAGGCTAGACGCTAGGCAATCCGCTTTTTCGTCGTCGTTGAACGCGGGAACGTTGTTGGGACGAGATAACGGAGGGAGAGAGTTTGCGGTTTCGGATTTTAGAGCTCTGGCTATGTGCCAATAAGCTTGGTGAGAAGGAGAAATGTTCTCCATAAGATCACCGAAACGTTGGGCGCGGAGCTCAGCTACAGCGGTTCTTACACGGCGGTGTAAGTCGTTGAAGCGAGCTTTATTTTCGGTAGTGGGAGCGCGATCGCGAGCGCGGCGGGCCGCGTTACGCTCAGTCATTAGCGACCTGATGTGCTGAGGCAGGATTAGGTGGTGATAATCACCAACCGGCAGCTGTCGTGAGCACTCGCCAACGGTGGCGGTCAGGTGGCTAGTGAGTGAGTCGATAGCTACGTTAAGATCGGTCGCGGAAGAGATTACGTTGGGAACGCGGTCTAGATGTGGCGAGCTGGGATTTTCGAGCAATTGCCCAAATTTATCCCAGTCCGTCACGGTTCTAGTGTCGGGAGGAGAGTCCGAAGGGAAACCTAATCGGAGGACGACAGGGCGGTGGTCCGAGTCAAGTTCGTCAAGCACCTCTATAGAGCGAAAGCTTAGCCTTACATTCTTTAGAAGTGCTATGTCGAGTACGTCGGGGTTATTCCGAGTATTGTGGGGAAAGTAAGTGGGCGTCATGGGAGCGATGATGTCAAAGTTTAGTCTGTCAACTAAATCGTCGAGGAGTCTGCCTCTTTGTGAAGTTACAGAAGAGTTCCAGCGGCGATGCTTGCAATTTAGGTCGCCGGCAAGAATGACGGCGTCGCCCCAACTTAAGAGCGACTGAAGTTAGCTCTCGAGCAAGTCTTTTAGGGGAGAGAGATAAACCGATGCAATGATGATCGGCTGATGGCCGGTCATCGCTAGGCGGCAGACGGATGCTTCTGAATTCGTAAGTGGTGGAGGATCGATAGGGGAGCAATGCAGGGAGCGCCTGTAATAGATGAGAGTGCCTCCGAGATTGGAGACAGTTCTATCATTACGGACGGTGCGATAGTTCGCGATCGAAGGGGTACGGACAGCGGGCTTTAGGAACGTTTCCTGGATGAGGAATACGTCCGGTTTTTGGGACGAGAGGAATTGCGATAATTCCTCTCTTTGGTTGCGGAGACCGTTGGCGTTAAAATAGCCTATGGAGACGGACCGGGGTTTTTCGCGCGCGGTTGTGCAATGCATTTTGGTTCTAAGGTTTTGGAGCTACCCTGCGCAGGGCGGCGAAGAAATCGCGATGCTTAGCCATGAAGCTGAGCATTTGAGTGAAATCGGTGATCTGTACGTATTCGGCGTACACGATCTCGAAATTGGCCGCGTCGAAGGCCCAAGAAATCTCGGCGAGAATGCCGAGGTGCTGCTGCTGCTCGGCCGTGTGAACGGCGTTGCAGGGCAGCGCGAAAAAGGGGCGCGGGGGGGCAAGGCGCGTATGCGCGAGAGGTGCGGGAGCACTTCTCATAGGCGCTGGACGTGGGATGTCCCGGGACATGAGAGGGGCGGGGTAGGGAATACCCGTAACTGAGACGGGCCCGGGGAGAGTAGACAAAAGTTTGTCTGTCTCCTTAGATTTGGACGCGACAACTAGCGCTGGAGGACGGCTCCAGGCGTTGACAGCCGGGAGGGGGGCAGGCACGAGCGGAGCCTGTTGGCGGGGGGCGGGGGGACGCGATTTACCCTGTTTGGGTTTACGCGAGCTCTGTTTGGGAGCTTTGGGGCACCCGCGGTAATTCGCGCTGCGCGTGGCCATATAGCTGGCATCGGTGGCATTGACTCGGGTTCGACCGCTTGTGCGGAGTCTCGACCCTGATGCCTTTGAGGCTGCAAACATCTTTAATGTTAAAGATGGCTTTGCCTTCTTTTGTCAGGTCTAGTACTACGAGCACCATGTCGTAGCACTCTGACTTATTTCGGCCATTGTACATACGATGTACTTCCCGTACGGGGAGGCCTTGGACGATTAAGTCGTCCTGGACAGTCTTGGTGGAGAATTCCCTAGGGACTCCCCTTATGACTGCCCTTAAAACGCGTTCCTCGGCCAATGAGTACGTGTGGTACTCATATTTTTGAGCCGTGAGGAAGGCCGTCAGATTTCGGAAATCTGACGGTGTCGGGACCTGCACTTTGATGCCGCGCTCGGCATCATTGCGGGCGTGCGTATAATTTATCCGCTTGGCCTTCATAGCGTTTGCTATATTTGGCCAGGCCCCTTTGTCTTTGATGACAATGGGCGGCGGAGATTTTTCCTTCCGTCCCGAAGTGGGACAGTCGGACTGCGAAGAGGTGGCGGCGGGGGGGGTTGTGTCCATGGCGGCTAGCTCAGGGCTGGCCGCCGAGGTGGACGGAGAGGGGGAAGCGCTAGGCGCTTTGAGGCGTTTAGCCTCAGAGTCGGAGGGAGGATATGATAGAAAGGGGATTTTCCAATATTTTAAGTGGACGCTGTAAGAGAAAGGGAGAAAAAAAGCCCTTGCTGAGTTTCTTGCCGGTTCTTCTCAGTACAAGGTCTCCCGCCCTATAGACTCTACGAACCGATGGCGTAGAGACATTCATAAGTGCTCAATTATTGTAGCCTAAATTGAATAAATGATTTTGATTTGATTTGAAAAACAGAAAGACAAAAAATAGTATCATCAAAAGTACCGAGTTTTTATAATTTGTAAAAACTTCAATGTTTTGTAATTTTAATGATATCTATGTTTAAAATGCACGTGTAGTTAATCTATATGTATGCCAAGTTTCATCCCGATCCGTCCAGTGGTTGAAGCGTGAGTGAGTAACAAACATCCATCCATACAGACAAACTTTCACATCTTAAATAATATACAAAAGAAAAAACTGACTGACTGACATATCAACGCACAGCCCAAACCGCTGGGTCTAGAGATTATAAATTTGGCACGTAGGTACATTATAAGGTATAGGGGGGATCACTAAGAAAGGATTTTTCAAAATTCACCCCCTAAACGTGAAACGGGGGTCTACAGTTTGTATGAAAATCCGTCATTTTTAAAGTTAAATGGATGAAAATTGGTATATGGCCTTCGGGTTAAAAACTAAGAGTGACGTGTTTCACTGTTTTTGGAAAATCATCCCCTAAGGGCATAAATAGGGATTGTAAATTTGTATTAAAGAAATTCAAACAACAGAACTGATTTGGCTGAAATTCAAAGTGCAGGTAGCTTTTATCTTGACATAACACTTAGGCTACATTTTGTCTCGTAAAACTTACGAGTTCCCGGGGGAATAATTATAACTTAATGTGACTTTTCTTACTCTTTCATTTCGCGTCACACCAGTGCATCCGATTCAGATGAAATTTGGCATAATGATAGTTAAAAGAATGAAGAAGGACAAGGCTATTTTTCCCGATCGAGAGGTCTAGCGGGAATGAAAAACCATCGCGATAATTAAACTTTGCGCGGGAAAACACGATGTCATTGAGCTGTAATTTTTCACAGAGATAGTTAAATGGACGGAAAACAATTTAATCTCCTCTTTATCTCAATTCAAAAGTTCCCGTGGGACCTTTCGCGATAATCAAAATTTTGGCGAATAAAACTACATTAAAATACTACGCAATTGAGCTGAATTTTGACACAAGGTAAGTTAAATAGACGGAAAAGGATATAAACAACATTTTATACTGATCGTAGTTCCCGTGGAATAAAAAAATTTAGCAACATTTGTATTGAAATGCATTATTTTTCAATTAAAATGGATGAAAATTGTTACATGGCCCTTCGGTTGAAAACTAAGAATAACATGTTTGTTGTAAAGTGTTGTATGGTGTGTTGTAGTGTGGAACAGTGCGGTGCGGAGATATAAGGGATGTACTAAGAAATCATTTTTCTAAATTAAATTAAAATTAATGGCTTGGAATGGGGGCCAAAGTTTATATGAAAATCCATTATTTTTTAACCTTCTTCTTCTTCTCAGCCAGGGGACGTCTACTGCTAAACATAGGCTTTCCCCTATATTTTTCTACAAAGATCGGTCAAATGCCGCCCGCGCCCAACTATTTCCGCAAGCCTTAAGCTTAGCATCATCTTTTCATCCAAACTAGATGGGTATTTAGTATTTTTCAACCTACCTACTTCCTATTGATTATGAAAACGCGGCGGAAGTGAAATTCATTGTTGGAGTGTGATCGGGTTCAAGTGTCTAAAGAATAATATGTATTATAAAGAGGAAAGAGTTGATTGTTTGTTTGTTTGTACTGAATAGGCTCCGAAGCTCCTGCACCGATATGAATTATTTTTTTTACCATTAGAAGCCAACATTATCCCTGATGAACATAGGCTCCTTTTTACCGCGGGAAAATGCTTTATTCCTACGGAAAACGGGTAATAGGACAACGGGTAGTAAGAATTATCTTTCCGTACTTATTTTTTTCACATAACTTCTAAACGGCTGAACCGATTGTTTTGAAATTTTATATGGGTATTTCGATGGTTTTCTGGATGATTTAAAAGAAAAATTTGACCCGGTAGGTGTCGTTGCTGTCGGTATATCAACTACTAAACTGCTTGACCGATTGGGTTGAAATTTTATATGTGTATTTCCATTGTTTCACAGACACGAATGTATTATGCCATTAAAGAGGAAATAATTGATTGTTTGTTTTTTTTTTCTAATCTTGAGGAGTTGCCGTAAGAACCTACGCCGATAACAAAATTTCGGGTGGGTGAAACTGCTCGCAGAAGCTTCATACATAAATACATCCAGACAAACACAAATGTTTATATTATGACATAAATGTTTGTACAGCAGCTGGCCACACTATCAACTGGCTGCGAGCGAGTTTAATTTTTATTTTTTCTCTCAGCTGCATACTTGGCGACTTAACTTCTGTAGTTGATATGGTTGAGCTGGATCTTAAATTGTATATATTGTTTTGCGCAGGCAAGCTCCCGATTTTCTAAATTTTAAATTATCACAAATTTAACGCGAGCGAAGCCGCGGGCAAAAGCTAGTGTGACCTAGAGGCGTGTGGTTCGATCCAGCGCTGACGCTACGAGACCACGCGCAGCACGTCGCGGACTCCGCACACCATCGGCTGGGTTTCGTTCTGAGGAATGCCGCCTCGCTCTCAACAGCTGCAACTCGAGCACTCTATGAAGCCCTTGTGCGTAGCGTACTAAAGACAAGTGCAGTAGTGTGGAACCCGCATGAGGACAAATATATTCTTATGCTGGAAAAAATACAAAAGAGGTTTTTACGACACCTGTACAAAAAGGTCTATAATTATTACCCCTACTTTTATCCTACTCTTTTTATACAGGGTCAATTAGATTACGACTCTTTGGAGGTTAGGAGGTCTCTAGCACTGACGGAATTTGCTCTTGGTATCATAAGAAACAAAATAGACTGTGCGGCACTCGTCGAAGCGTTTCTAAGACTTGTTGTGCCCAATGCTCATACAACAGGTAGACTACGCGAGAGAACCCACTGCGTGGTGGGTTCTGCATTGGGGCGTACGGTGCACCGCAGGCAGAGCCCGGCGGAGCGCGCGCACGCCCTTCTCGGCTCGGTGCTCGCCACAGCACCACAGTGTGATCTATTTGCGAGTGGAATAGCAAGCCTGATGAGTGAGTGCAAGAGAATATATGAGATGGATGCTAGAGAAACTAGCGTAAATATAAACTAAGTTATGAATAAAATTAATACATGTATTATTATTAGATTTTTATTATTGTAACGAATTATTTAAATATGAAAATAATAATATTATATTTATTTTAAAGTGATGATTTTTAAGTAAGAACTAATTTTAATTTAACATTTTTAACGCTTTGGTGTGATTGTATGCCGTCATGTTATAAATTGGAAATAAATAAATTAATAAATAAATAATATTAGTAGAATTAAGAAGTACTTTTTAAGCTACAGAAATCGATAAGAACTGCAGCTGTGTTCGTTCTTTTGTTTTCTGTTTTGTTTTGCACGTGTTTACATCGTTAGACGTACCGGAGATTCTAAGAAAATTTGTCTTTTGTTATAGTTTGATGAACTTGCACATGTTAACCTTGGTAGCTAGACTTTTTCAAGTTGTAACGCGTTATAATAATAGCAGTTTCTTACAGACTCCATTTAATGACCACTCTCTATAACGCCGAAAAATGCACAATCCGTTGAAGTTTATTTAGAGTTTACACTGTATGTTCAACGTAGAAAATGAACACTAACCGAAAAGTGACCACTTTCAGCAGCAATGCTAAATAAACTGACAGATATATCCTAAAAACAATATAAAAAGGTTTAACAATAGCTTATGACTAGTGTTATATTTTCAGTGCTGTACATATTTAGAATACGCTTTTTTATATCAATGTAAACCAATACTTATATTATAAATGCGAAAGTAACTCTTTCTGTCTGTCTGTCTAACTTACGCTTTACGCTTAAACCGCTCTACCGATTAATATGGAATTTGGCCTGAAGATAGTTTGAGTAGTTTGAGTCCCGAGGAAGCACACAGGCTTATTTAAAAACGACAAGTGAAGTCGGTTTTTTCTTTATAATTGAGATGACTTTGAAATACTACAGGTTGTAATAGTTCAGTTTAAAATTAAGTTCGATACCCACAGCGTAACAGATCGAAAGCAATGATATTTGAACTTTAAGCAAAGTTGCGTGTTTTACATCACTTAAGAGGGCGATATAAGCCAGTAAGTCATACTAAATCTGTAATACTAACGATGTTCATGTCAAATTTAAAATCATTTCATAATGTCATATACATAACTTATTACCTATTATACCATAATGATACTATATATGATACGTTTTTATTTGCGTAATTTACCAGACATGTTTTGCATATTTAGGAGCCGTTTATTATTAATGTAAGACAATTTTAACATTTTATATTCACTCCTGCCTCTATGTAAGAAAAATAAAATTGATTTATTGATCCTACGTGAAATAATAATTCTTAAAACACGCATAAATATTGATTTTACATCACCAAAGAACATTTAACTATCTAAAAAACGGTATTATTTATTTTTAGCGACCGACAAACAGTTAACAAAACTTTTTTTCCAATATAGTCGCTAACGCACCCTCCCCCCCTTCCGTGCCACGCCAACCTAGAGTTATTATCAGGACTAATCCCCCCCTATCGCCTAGAAAAAATAATCTGTACTATGCAGAAAATAAAATTAAGTTTTTTTTTTGAAAAATAGAAAATTATTTATGATTTATTTAAGCTTGGTGCAAGCATTTGTACATAAGAATAAATCTTGTCAATATAAAATAAAATTCGAAGAAATGCGTTGTATTGTCATCACACTATGGCCTATCTTTTGCTAAGTGAATATATAAATATAACCTAAATATAATGTATAAATATTTAGGTTATTTCTGATCTCAAATCTTGAATTTTGAAGTATTTGCAATTTAACTTTATAAAATAACAATAATAACTCTCTTTTAAAACATACACTTGACTCGAACGGTTGTTACAACCGGGAACGTTACAAATCATGATTATTAACCTAACTAAGTCAAATCTATATATTTTAAAAATTATAGAGACGCCTTGTTACCACCTGGTAGCAAACAGACATGGCTGCCGGCACTACTGATAGCGCACACTGCTTATTGACGTGCGCGAAAGGCATTAGTTTTTTTTTCTGTCTTAGTATGCAGTTGGTGGTTGCAGCCATTACTGCTTTACCGGGCTTTTGGGGCGAGACTCTAAAGGAGTTTCAGCCCATATTGCGCCCAACGATCAATGACTCCTCTCGGGGGGAAGGCCTAGGCTTGGGTTGTCGCTTTTGGGGTCGTCTCTTCGACCAGCGTGAGCCTCGAACCCGAAGGTGAGTCAGCGCCAGGAGGGGAGTTCCCCGTTACGCGGTTGCGATTGCGAGGCAGTGGGGGCGAGAAGCGCCCCGGCTCTCTTTGATACCTCGTGTATCCGTTCGTTAGCCGACGAACCCGGGGACGTCGGCATCGTGTTTGGGGGGAGGCCCTCTGATGGGAGGTCGTCGAGACTAATCTAATCTCGGGCCGGCCGAGGCCGCCTAACAATGATTTTGTGTACGCTCGAAAAAGCGGACTGCCAGGTCTTTTAGATATCGGGGAATCACGGGGAGCTCAAAGTCCCTGTGAAGCATTAGAATGACGAGCACTGTTTACAGGTAAATGTTCACCTTATTGTGTTCCATTTATAGTCTTTCTACATCTATGCTTTCTACTGTGTTAATTATATTTCTGGATTTATTGATGGTTTTGGCTTGATTTACGGTTTTACTGTGAAGTTTTTCGATAACATTATGATACCAACGCTGTACGCCACTATACGTTGCAAAACGATCAGGAACTGTGAGGGAGTAGGAAAATTTTATTCATTTATTGACTCCCTCATCCTCCCCTATGTAAGAAGAAATACAATTAGGTCAATTGTGTTTGATTTATTGATCCTACGTGAAAAAAAAAAATTTTACTGTTAAAAACTCGCAAAAACATTATTTTATATTTTTTTTTGGCAGCATAGCAATAGGATATTTTATTACCTAAAAAAATAATATCTTGCATATTTGGTGGCCGACAATCCGTTAAGGAGATATAAAACAAAACTGGTTTTCCATGAAGGCCGCTAACGCACCCGCCCACCACCATGTGCCACGCCAAAGATTTATACTCAGGAATGATCCTCTTATAACCTAATGTTGAAAATGAAGTTTTTTTTTTTTTTTTTTTTATACCACTAAGGTGGCAAACAAGCTTACGGTCCGCCTGATGGTAAGCGGTCACCGTAGCCTATGGACGCTTGCGCGTTGCCGACCGTTCAGAAATCTAAAAACTTCTTTCTTGAAGAACTTTATACTGTAGTCCTTGCAGAAAACCTTGGCAGTGGGAGGAAGTTTCTCTGAAACCGCACTGCACGCAACCATTTAGGTTCTAAAGTGTGAGAATGAATTCCCTGCCGATGGCGAGCGGCGCGATGGTAGAAAGTAGCCGTGGGCATAATTTCGAACAATTCCTCAGAGCACAACCCATTTTACAAGCGGTAGAACACACACAGGGAGGCAAAGTCTCTCCTCAGACTTAAGGGCTCGATACCGCATTGAGTTTGGAATCGTCGAAAATTCTCACAGCCCATAGTTTAACCCGGGTCAAAAGGGCCAAGCTGGTATCCGGGTGCACCTGCCCAGAGATGGCAGCAGTACCTCATATGGGGCCGAACTTGAGACTTGTAAAGTAACAACCTTTGCCCCGACGTGAAGTACTGTCTTGCTCTGTTGAGTACACCTAGTTTTTTGGACGCCAGCTTTACCTTATCTTATAAATGATCTCGGAACTAAACATCAACAACAACAAACAACCAAGGATCCCAATGCTCTTGGAGATGGAGAGGGGAGTGTTCTGGAATTGTGGAACTACAGTGAATGGAGTTTTCTTAGCGGTGAACGCGCACACTTGTGTCTTTGTAGGGTTGAATCGGACCAAGTTTACCCGTGCCCAGCCAGAGACCTGGGACAGTGTGGTCTCGATTTTAGACACAAGTTCTCCGCGGCTTTCCTCCACAACGGAACGAGGGATGTTTGCACGACCCGTGTTAAAAGCGTCTCCAGTACTGTCATCTGCATAGTAATGTATGTTGTTGATGTCCAACATGTCATTGATATGCAGTAGAAACAGCGTAGGAGACAGCACGGAGCCTTGCGGGACACCAGCATTAATGTCCATGCTATCAGAGCAACTACCGTCAACTACGGTTCGTATGCGTCTGCCGGACAAAAAGCTAGCCACCCATTTGCACAAACCCTCGGGCACTCCGAAAGATGGCAACTTAGATAGAAGACCGCGGTGCCAGACCCGATCGAACGCCTTCGCTATGTCCAGGCTACATTCCAATGCCTCCCCCTGACTCTCAATGGCTAGTGCCCATCGGTGTGTGAGATACACTAGAAGGTCACCAGTCGAGCGACCGTGGCGAAAGCCATATTGACGGTCACTGGCCAGATCGTGTACTTCTAGGTATCTTAGAAGCTGTGTGTTGATCACACGCTCCATCACCTAAGAGAGGAGAGAGGTAATAGCGATAGGCCTGTAATTCGATGGATCTGATCTATCGCCCTTTTTGGGCAACGGGTGCACATTCGCAGTCTTCCATGAAGACGGAAATTGCCTAGTGTGGTAGGAAAGCGCGAAGAGGCGCGTGAGTACAGGACATAACTCAGGAGCACACTGCTTAAGCACCACTGCTGGTATACCGTCTGGCCCACTCGACTTATGAACGTCTAGAGAAAGCAACGCCCGCCTGACCTCCCGCTGCGTTATGGAGATTTCCGGCTTGGTCTTACCGCACCACAGTATAGTAGGTGGTACAGCGCCTTCATCGTTCGTTCGAGCTCGAAGCAAAGAGACTGCCCAGTAGATCGGCTTTCTCTTTAGCACTATGGGCCAAGTCACCATCGGTCTTTCGCAGTGGTGGTAACGACGACTGGCAAAAGTTCCCTTCGGCAGCTTTGGCAAGCGACCAGAAAGCACGACTCCCAGAAGGATAGCTCGCAAGTCGCCCACCTATTTTGCCGATGAATTGGAATTTTGCTCTGGTAGTTGCTTTCTTACTGAACCTCGAAGCAGCATTTAATTTGCGTTTTAACTCAGAAATATTCGGATCCTTATTATAACGAGCCGTGGTCCAAGCCTCATTAGCATTTTGCTTAAGAACTTTGGCTTTTCTGCAAGACCTATTAAACCACGGTCGTTTTTTGACGCCGGCAGCTACTCGCGGGTTAGGAATATAGCATTCCATACCAGCAAGGATTGTCTCAGTGACTTTGGCTGCGCAGACGTCAGAATTTTCTGAGTTAGAGAAGATCAGCCTCCACGGGAACGATTCGTAAAATTCTCGCAATCCATCCCAGTCCGCCGACTTATAGTGCCACACACGACGCCAATTAGTTGGCCCAGAAGGATCGGGTTGTGTGCATGACACTTGAGTCCGAACGAGACAGTGGTCCGAGGAGCCAAGAGGCGCATCCACTGAGACGGAGTCTCCGTCCGGACGAGTAGTCAGCAGAAGGTCCAGTAAGGAGCTCGTATGTTCCTCTATATCTGGTATTCTCATTGGAGAAAGTACCAGCTGGGAGAATCCATAGGTCAGAGCAAATTCATGAGCAGATATCCCAGCATAGTTATTGGTTCGAGAACTGAGCTACTCGCGATGGTGGGCGCTGGGATATTGCTCTGGAACTTTGTCAGTCGTCAAACTCAGGTGCGTGAAGAGTCGAGTTACGTCCGTGTCACCGCTATGAGACCTGTATAGGCACGCATAGATACAAGTGTGGCCGGCGTAATCTACGCGCACCCACAATATCGACAGGTCCCTGTCTTCAAGGCTATGAAGGCGGCGACAGCAGATATCCTCCCGGACGAACATACATACACCGACACGACTCATAAAATTGTGTTCGAGTTTGTAGCCGGGATTGTAAAGGTATGATGTGTCGGCCGGGCAGGATATCTGCGTCTCCGTTAGAAAAAGAATGGTCGGCTGCGCAGTTTTGAGATGGTGGTGGACTGCGTTAAGATTTGCGTGAATACCCCTGATGTTGCAAAAATCCACATTATATGTGGATGGAGTAGCCGCTGTGCAAACTCTTTTCTTTTTCTGTCTTCTGGCCATAATATATATAAAAAAAAGTTACTAAGACTAAGGATGAGGAAAAATCCACATTATATGTTTTTTTTTTTTTTTTTTTTTTTTTTAATACCACTAAGGTGGCAAACAAGCTTACGGCCCGCCTGATGGTAAGCGGTCACCGTAGCCTATGGACGCTTGCAACACCAGGGGTATCACTTGCGCGTTGCCGACCCTTCAGAAATCTAATAACTTCTTTCTTGAAGAACTCCATACTGTAGTCCTTGCAGAATACCTTGGCAGGGAGCTCATTCCACAACTTAAGCGTTCGCGGGAGGAAGTTTCTCTGAAACCGCACTGTACGCGACCATTTAGGTTCTAAAGTGTGAGAATGGATTCCCTGCCGATGGCGAGCGGTGCGATGGTAGAAAGTAGCCGTGGGCATCATTTCGAACAATTCCTCAGAACACTACCCATTGTACAAGCGGTAGAACACACACAGTGAGGCAAAGTCTCTCCTCAGACTTAAGGGCTCGATACCGCAAGTGAGTTTGGAATCGTCGACAATTCTCACAGCCCGTCGTTGAACCGAGTCAAAAGGGCCAAGCTGGTATCCGGTATGTGAGAATATTATTACACAAAAAGAATGTTTAAGTAATAATAACAAGTACACAAAGACGTACCACATATGTATACGTACAACAATTTTAAAATAGACGCTCGCAAATAGGTACGTACACACGGAAATGCGCGTGTGTAGGTATATAGGTTTTAAAAATTATTTTTAAAATTACAAACATTTTAAATTTATTAAAAGTACTAATTTTAGTACACGTCAATTTTGCGAGCATATATACATATAAATGAATGGTGTTGGTTTTCTTATAAAGAAAGAGCTGAAACAATATATCATAGACGTGAAAACTATCTCAGATAGAGTTATTCGACTTGACATATGCCTAAATAATAAAATAATGTTCCTCATTCAATGTTACGCCCCAACTGAAAAATCTTCTTCTGAAGACCGTGAGACGTTCTACTAACATCTACGAAATGCATTAGAAAACACAAACAAAAATACAATGGTTTTGGGAGATTTTAAGTCAAAAATCGGAATGCCTACTTGTCATGATAAAAAAGTCATGGGTCTCTGGGGATACGGAGAAAGGAACAATTTTGTTTTGAAAACCAGCTCTACATCGCTACCTCACACTTCCGGAAAAATCCCAAACAAAAATGGTCTTGGATTTTACCAAACGGAAATATTAAAAATGAGATAGACTTCATTCTGGTAAGAAATATCACGGAAGTTTCCAATGTACAAGATATAAACACGACTTTCCCAACAGACCATCGACTAATAAGAGCATGTATAGCACAAGTTAAAAAATCAAAATTACGGAAGCAATATAGTTGTAAAGTGACTAGATTAAATCTGCATGAACAAGAGTTACTGAAAAATATAATTTCTGATCAAATAGTCAACATTGATTTCGATGACATAAAATGCCGTGAACAAATTGCCCAAAGAAAAATTCAGTGATAAACCACTTTTATCACCATACGAATGAACAAAATTCAAAAAATAAAGAAAATAGAACTCGTTCTGAAAGAAACCGCCTAAACGCACTATACACCCTTATTAAAAAGCAAATAAAAAGAGATAGGAAAACGCATCGTTTCAAAATAGTAGAAGAAAAATTGGATAAGAAATCGTCGTTCAAAAGGGCACAGAAAAGATTGAACCAATCAAAACTTTGAATTTTAAGTTTGAAAAATAGAATTGTGCTTCTATTTTTGTCGAGTGTCGAACAGAAGTCAGCTGATCACTATTGCTACGGAATTTTATAAACAGCTCTACGATAGCGATGAAATAATATGTAGGTACACAGAGACCGAAATGTGTGAGACTATACCACTATTCTTGGAGAGAGGAATCCAAAACGCTATTCATAAATTAAAATCCGCAAAATGTCCGGGGGACTAACGATATTCTAAAAGCAATAATTGACCCCCTTACTCCAGTTTTAACTAACTTATTTTACGACGTGCTTAAAAACCACAAATTACCACCGGAATGGGGAATGTCCATTATAACTCTATTATATAAGAAAGGAGACCCCTCGGATCTAGAATACTACAGGCCGATCAGCTTACAGCAGACTGTGTACAAAGTCTTTGCAACAATATTGCATAACAGAATCTCAAGCCTTCTAGACAGCAAACAACCTAGAGAACAAGCCGGTTTTCGACGAAACACTAAGTCAACTTATTGAAAAAATAACTGAATAAAAGAAGAAACTCTACATCGATTTTGTAGATTACTCTAAGGCATTCGATTCCATACGACATAAGCCATTGTGGTTTGCATTGAGATTGCTAGGAGTACAGAGCAGATATACAGACGTTCTTCAGGAAATATATAAGAACAGTAAAGCAGTCGTCAAGATAGAGCGTAAAGGAGAGCCATTTAATATCAAGAAAGGCGTAAAACAAGGTGATCCTATCTCGCCCAATCTCTTTACTGCACTTTTGCAACACATTTTAAATTGGGATGAAATTGGTATAAATATAAATGGCGAATACCTAAACAACTTACACTTTGCAGACGACATTGTTTTGATAGCCGAACGACACGAGGATCTGAAATACATGCTGACCACGCTTGACGAAGAAAGCAGAAAGTGTGGTTTACACATGAACACACAGAAAACCTTTGCCATGACTAACAGCGTGAAAAAACCAATTACACCTAATTCTCTTTCTATAGATTACGTAGACGAGTATGTTTATTTAGGAAAAAATATATCCCTCATCGAACCAACATCTAACGAAGTCCAGCGCAGAATAAAGAAAGCGTGGAACAAGTACTGGTCTCTGACAGAACTATTTAAATAAATAATCGCAATGTAGCTTAAAAGGAAAGCAATGGACTCTAATGTTCTCCTAACACTACTATATAGATGCCAAATCTGGACGTTTACCAAAGATATCGTCCAAAAAATTAATGTTTTTTAAAGAGTAGCAGAACGAAGTAAGCTTAATACCAGACGGAAAGAAAGAAAGAGGAACAGCGACATAAGGAGAATAACAAATGTTACAGATGCCGTCGAACTAGCCTGCAGACTGAAATGGAGGTGGGCAGGCCATATAACAAGAGCAATAACAAACATACTTGCTGCCGCACAAGTTTTTTCAAAAAATTAAAATTATTATTAAAAGTACACGTATCGCAAGTAATACCTGCACAAACGTGAATTTAAAGTGAAGTTTCAAGAAACATATACATTACATAAACCTGTCCAGAGAAAGTTTTCTAGAAATAAATATATTTTATCTAACTATAATGAACTTTGGCAAGTTGATTTAAGTGATATGCGAACCTATAGTCAATATAACGATGGTTTTAAATATATTCTTTGTGTTATTGATGTCTTTAGTAAATATGCTTACGCAAGGTGTATAAAAAAAAAAGGATTCAGAGACCACAGTGCAATGCTTCGAAAGTACATTTACGGAAGCTAACGTAACTCCTAGGCACATTCAATCTGATAAGGGTAGTGAATTGATTGCAAAAGATGTTAGAAGATACTTTAAGAGTAAAAATGTAAATTACTACACAACTAATAACCCAGATATTAAAGCAAGCATAGGAGAAAGGTTTCAGAGAACTCTTAAAAATGAAAATGTGGCGTTATTTTACTCATAAAAATACATTTAGATACATAGACATTTTGCAAGATTTGTTATATTTTTACAACCATAGTTATCAAGCAAGTATAAAAATGTGTCCCTGTGATGTTAATTTTAATAATATTATGACAGTTTGGCGTAATTTGTATGACAGAAAAAAAACAGAATGAAATCGAGATACGCAAATTTCTTATTGGCGATCATGTTAGGATAACTAAATATAAACATATATTACGTATACATATAGACGGATGTCGGCCCTAATTAATTTTAACAAAGAAAAAAGGATGTCTTTTAAGTAAAATACTAGTTATGTTGGTTGGGGTATTATTATAAAGTCCTAGATTAATATGAACGGTCTAGATAAAACAGCCTAATTATCCTAATCTAATAGAATATTCATATTGTGTTCTAAATGTTCGTAAAGTTTTAACAAACCCGGGTAAGTTCAAATAATTTAACTCGTCATACCATTATACGGAATACGTGAATACCAAGACAACTACCCTTTATCAATGTTAGAATATTTATTGTACGAGGTTACCCTAATGGTTGTTAAACAACTCACTTAGGTAAATTTCGCGGGTGTTTTCAATATTATAAAAGTTCTAAGTATCTTAAACTTACGCGGTTATACTGAACATTATAGAATTCCCAATAAAAGTAGCATAACTATTTAACTAAGGCAATAAAATTAATAAGAAAAGAAAACCGCGGATAACAAAACAACTCCTATCTATAGGGTCTGTTGCGGACAGAGCTAGTGGACTGTAGGTTTATCGAAATGTGGGCTCTGAAAAAGCCCACTGTAAAATTGAAAAAATGAAACAAATTGGATTCTGCTTGCAACAGCTTATAATTGCCTTAAACGCAATTTACACTTATATCGACAACACATTTAACATTTCTCAAAATTATAATTTACAAACCTCTCTTTCTCTATAAATTACAAACACTTTCTCTAAAATCGTGATTTTAATTTTCACTTCACTGATTTTACTTAACTTCTACGAATTTTCTTGATTTATAAAAATGTTACTTCTTTCTTGAAGTAATCTTGAGTTATAAAAATGTTGGTTCTTTCTTGACATATATATATATATAACTTGTTCTTTCTTCAGTTGGTTTCTTCACTGCTTATTTTCCTGGAACTGTTGAACTTTCACTGCATACTGTATGAAAATTGCGTCTCCTTTTATACTTTTTGGTCTAGGAGGAAATGTTCAAATCATTTATTTTAGAACAATCAGAGAACGTTGTTTTTATTTTGGAAACCCAATAACCAGTTCAAACCGGTATTTTCCAGATTTTTACCTCGAACTTTCTAATTTTATATTTTTATTATTTGGGCCGAGCCAGTAATTTAATATTTTTCAATGGTGTTTTTTTTGTTCCGAGCCATTCTCCCACTTTCGTCTGTGCTCTGATTGGCTGCTCATTTTCATATAAATATGAGGCTTCAAAATCTGTTTTCGAACTTTTAGTACAAATTTTGACATTTTACATTTCTTATTTTACTACTATGTCAGTTGTGTTTTGCATAGTATAAAAAATCAATTGGCATACATTTATGTCTAGAAATGAATGTGTGAGAACCAAAAAACACATGTGGTTCACTTTACAGTTTTGCTAAAAAATCGAAAAGTCACGTTCTGACAGTAGCTCCACAGCTGTCAAAAGTCACGTTCTGACAGTAGCTCCACAGCGCCAGGCCATTCAGCTTGATTGTTCGTTTGGAGTATCTTGTTTCTTTCGCTTCGTTTCTTTCTGAATTGCTCCTATGAATAAATCACTCTGCGTGAAAAACCTTTTGTTTGTAGACGGTGTGCGTACGTGCGTTTTGTGTGTTGCGGGTGCTCGTTCGAGCCGAAGCGTCATCGTCATCGCTCATCGTGTGCGAGCAAGAAGGCAACAGACTGCTGTCTCCTTCACTCTCGATAGGCAATTTGGAATAGGAGTAAGTGTTTTTTCTTATTTGCTCTGGTTCCGGCCGCCTCTGTGCGTGCCCGTCGAGGGATGTTGTTGGAGTCAGCGTCTTCAACCCTACAGATGCCACCCCCTCCGTTCCGCCATCCCCCCAACAGGGGTCGGGGTGTACGGAAAAGACAGGTTTGGTCTAGGTCTCAACCACCAGCAATCGTGGCTCGTAACCTCTTCACAGGTCAGGTTACTGCCGCGGACGGCACTTTCGCCGCAGCTTTCCCACCGTCGCGCCCTCCGTCGGCTGCGTCCATGGCCTCAGCCCGCTCGGGCACAACAAGTTATGCCACCTCTGAGACAGGAGATGAATATGAGTACTTCCAGGACGAAGAGCTCCCCGCCATGCTATCTCCCATCCAGGACTCTCCAACGGACGCTGTCTCGCCGCAAAAGGTCTCGCCGCAAAAGGTAACAGCCGGCTCTGCGGCTAACTCAGATATAGTTATCCACGCCCCACCGGCGTCGGCCCGTCGCGACGCCTCAATTGTATCGCCTTCGACGCCGTTCAACCCACCACCGCGTGCTAACCCACCGTCGATCGCCTTCAAAATGAGCGACCCACGTAAGGCAAGGGGCCGCGAGATACGCCCTTTTACATTGAGCCCGCTCCTAACCCCTGCTGAGCAAGCCCGCGCGGCAGCTAGGGAGATATCGACTGCTGAAAACATAGACAGGCAGGTACCCGTCCTCACTAAGACCACGCCGCCAGCAGCAACGACCGTTGACGCAGAGCAGATGGACACCAACTCTCCGCAAAATACAAGCCAGACCTACGCGCAGGTGTCGGCCACTACTGCCTCGCCTACGCAAAACCAAACTCAAAACCAGACTCAAAAGCCTAAGGAAACAAAAGCCAGGTACCCACCGATCATTGTAGAAAACCTGCCGCAATGGTCGGTGCATCTGAAAAAGCTGCACTCCCTCCTAAAGCACGCCCCGCACGCGAGACCGTTCGGCAAGGGCGTGCGATTTTTACCTCAATCGCCGGTCGAATATAGGGTGGTGGCGGCCTATATCGACGAACTGTCAAAAGCGGACAATACCGTATCATGGTATTGTTACAGCCTAGATAGCGAAAGACCGCAAAAAATCGCGATTAAAGGACTACCTCTCGACGCACCGTTGGAGGAGATAGCCGCTGAGCTGGAAGTACTTGGCTTCCCATTGTCGCACATACGGCAAATTCCGGGGGCGAAAGGACGCCCTTATTGTATTTATTTCGGCCAGCTTCAAAAAAGGTACGACCTAAGTGAGCTACAAAATATTTATAATATTAAAGAGCTCCTAAGTATGACCGGCGTATCCATCACTGCGTGGAAGGCAAAGCCCGGGCCGGCGCAGTGTCATCGCTGCCAAGCCTTCGGCCACTCATCGGCCAACTGTCATCGTCCGATTAAATGTGTGCGCTGCGGAGAGGGCCACACCACGGCTGACTGCACACGCGACAGGGACGCCACGCCAACGTGTGCAAATTGCAAGAAAGAGCACGCCGCCAACGACAAGGTATGTCCATTGTACAGGAGGGAGGCTCGAAAAATGGGGGTGAAAAATGCCCCCCCCGCCCCGAAACCGCCACCAGCACGCAAAGATGCGCATCCGGCACCGGCTCCAATTCCCTTGCCAATTATAGCGTTGCAAGAGTACGACCGCACGCAGGGGCCTACACTTATGCCCCCTGCCAATATGCCGACAGAAAGATCACAATCCCTCAAAAAAAGGACGAAAAGAGGTCGCAAAGGCAAGGGGAAATCGCAACAGGCCATCACAGACGTGCCTACACCGGTACTTGCGGTCGAAAAACAGATGGCGCCACCGCTGCTCGCAGCCACGCCCACCTTCGTTGCACCGCCTACCGTCGCTACCGCGTCCCGCGCCCAACCGCAAGCCACTTTGCCCAATTTGCTCAAACCCCCCCAACCCTTCACCCCCGCAACTGCGCAAGCCCCGCCTACTGCACCGCAACGAAAGGTAAATTTTAATTTCAATAGTTTGCCACCAACTGCCACCCCCGCGCCTCCCCCTAGGGGTCGCGCATCTCTCTCCGGGGGTGCGTACTGTGTCTCGCCACTGTCACTCAGCATAGCCAGAGCGTCCATTGCTGCGCTTAACGCAGCCATAGAGGCCATCGCGATCGGTCAAAACCCGATGCCCGCGCTACTGCACGGCCTACAGCAACTTACCTACCTCCTGGTCCAAGAATTCTCTTCAATCTAAGGATTGTATACTGGAATCCAGGGGGGGTAAGAGGTAAGACCGATGACCTCAGGTTGCTAGTCCAGCAGCATGATATTCATATTGTGCTGTTGGGCGAAACCAAGTTACGACCTGAGCAACCATTATGTCTACCTAATTATTTCGTCTACAGGCGGGACGAAATAAATGCCACAAATAACATCGCTTACAGGGGCACAGCAGTGCTGATCCGTAGAGACCTTGTCCACGAAAGTTTACCCCTGCCAAGCTTTGTTTCAACTCGAGCGATAGGCATTAAACTAAAAGTCGGTAACACCGAACTTAAGGTTTATGCCGCCTACAAACCTCCTAAGGTGCCTTTCATTTCCGGCGATATAAAAAATATTATGTCCGACGACACGCCCACACTTATACTCGGCGACCTCAACGCCAAACACCGACAATGGGGCTCAAGAATTTCATCCAATGAAGGTAGAGATTTGAAAATCGATGCTGCGGCGCACAATTACGTTGTAATTGGTCCCGGCTCCCCCACTCATTATCCCTCTCAAGACTTATTTCAACCAGACGTACTAGACATAGCACTAGCCCGTAATATCAATTGGCCCATCTCTTTAGAAACCCTCCATGATATCGATTCGCAACACCTTCCCATTTTACTGGTCCTCGGAGTTTCTATTAGGGATAAACCTTTACCACCAATGAAAAACTTCACGGACTGGACAAAATATCAAGAATTACTGAACTCATTTAAACTCCCTCCCGGTGGCCTGTCTACCCCACAGGAAGTGGAAACAGCCACTCAGTCACTTACTTTTGCTATCTCCTCCGCACTTGCTCAGTGCACCACGTCTGCCAAGTCAACCTCGGGGAAAAGTTTACTACCGGCACATCTCCGTAGTAAACTTAGCCAAAAACGAGAGCTTCGTAGACTGTGGTGCCGAACTCGTTGCCCAACAATTAAAAAAGAGTTAAATAAGTTAGGTACTGAGCTTTCGAACCAAATTTCAACTTATCGGAAATGGTCTTGGGATAACACAATCTCAAAGGCCAGCGACAACGATACCGCTCTATATCGTTTAGCTCGCTGTATGACAAGCACCCCTGCACCCATACACCCCCTTGTAGACACGCTAGGTAACCGTCTGTACTCAGCTGAGGAACGCGCGGGCTTACTGGCGGACCATTTCGAGGACCAATTTAGGCCCAATCCCACTGTCGACCACGCCCACACAACATTGGTTGAGGAGCGTATACAACAGATCCTTACTAGTCATATTGACCCACTTAGAGGTGATGATTTTATCTCCCCTAAGGAGGTCAAAAAATTTATATCTTTTTTAAATAAAAAGAAATCACCCGGCCCTGACGGAATTCCGAACACGGCCCTATTAATGTTGCCTAGGAAAGGTCTTGTGGCCTTAACTCGTATTTTTAACGGAATCCTGCGCACAGGTTTCTTTCCCACGGCCTGGAGGACAGGCAAAATTATTGTCATACCGAAGCCTGGCAAGAGCCGCCAGAAACCAGAGCATTATCGCCCGATCACTTTACTTTCTAACATAGCCAAACTGTTCGAACGTCTTTTATTGAAAAGGATATCACCTTTTATCAATCTAAGACCAGAACAGTTTGGTTTTAGAAGTAATCATAGCACCACTCTTCAGCTTACTCGCGTCTTACACCATATGGCCTTTGAGATGAACAAGGGCAGGTACACGGTCGGGGTCTTTCTCGATATAGAGAAGGCTTTTGATCGTGTTTGGCACGCCGGCTTATTGTTCAAACTCTCTGAGACCAATTTACCCCCCATGTTCGGGCGTATAATAGCCTCCTTTCTGGAGGGGCGGAGTTTCTATGTTTCGGTTGACAATAAAAACTCCCCTATTAAGACCATTACAGCGGGGGTCCCACAAGGCAGTTGCCTTTCCCCTCTGTTGTATGCACTTTTCACCAATGACATTCCTACGCTTAGCGATTGCGGTCTATCGGCAGGCACACAGGACGTCACCCTAGCATTGTATGCTGACGACAGCGCGTACATGAGCTCATCCCGTAAGTCCCATTTAGTATATTCTAAAATGCAGCGATTATTGGATATCCTCCCGTGCTGGCTTGACAAGTGGAGGATAGCAGTAAACGCCTCAAAAACGGCAGCCATCTTAACCGGCCAACAGAGACTATTACCTAAGGAGCTTGTATTCCGCGGACAGGTAATTGAGTGGCAGAGCAGTGTGAAATACCTTGGCTGCTTCATCGACCGCAGGTTGCGCATGACCAAAATGGTCGAGCATGCGACAGCCAGAGCGGTCGGCGCCAGGGCGGCCTTAAGGCTACTATTTTCATCTGACCTGCCGCTCAAAACCAAAGTCCGGCTATACAAGCTCTACGTTAGGTCCCGTTTGACGTACGCCGCGCCGGCTTGGTACGCATTGCTATCCGCCACTAAAAAGAAAAAGATCCAAGTTGTGCAAAACAAGTCGCTAAGGATAATAACGGGTGCTCCGCGTTACGTCCGCAACGACACAATTGCTAGGGACACAAAGGCAGAGCCGATAGGTGAGTTTATCGCCAGACTGGCCGCCCGGCTGTTTGACATGGCGGACAACAGTGCGCATCCTCACCTAAGGGGCATTGCGCCGTTACATGCCCGTCCACCGGAAGGTCGACCTCTCCCTAGGGAGCTAATTTCACCAAAAAATTAAGCCTTTTGCTTAGTTTTCATTCTCAAATTACTAAAAAATTGTTTTACTGTTTTATTGTTTTAATTTTTTCAAATTCTGTCCAACTTTTTTCGTAATTTCTTCATTTTTGTTTTATTTTATTTTGGTTTTGTTTATTCCTTTGTTTTATTTTATTTTGGTTTTATTTTTGTTTATTCCCGTCTTCGCCGCTTTTAAGTGGCCATTATGTTGTCAGGGGGCCTGAAAAGTAGGCCCTCTCTATAAAATCACCGTGGGTGTATTTACCCACGAGACTCGCCCGGGTCATGGGGTAAAACATTAGTTCTTACCCCGACACCCGTACCTCTTTTTACCCGACAGGGGTAAAAGAAGATGTCCACGTATCTAGCTCCACAGCGGCCAGCCTCGCCGCCATCATCATCCTTGTGTATAATACTCTCCAAGTTAAAATTATATCTCAAGTGAAAAAAGTGTATGTGCTTCAAGACAACAATTCCTGTAGACGGCGGACGTGCGTGCACAGACGAGACTAGGTGTTTGTTGTGTTCTGCGTGTTTGCGCCTACAAAAGCAGCGCTTGAAGGTAGACGGTTTCCGCTTTTTCAGCGGTCTTGAGGAGGATTTAGCGGTAAGCGATTTTTATTGTATTTTCTCGGCATTTATTGCCACGGATCGCCGTCGTTTGTCGCTCTTCTAAGGGCGGCCCTTTTTGGGCCACCCCTTCAGACTCAGCTGCAGCCGGACTCGCATCAAGGGATGCTGGTAGCAGCCATCTAGCGGAATGCCGCCACCCCCAGGACCCCCACCACCGGTACGTAGAGGAGGCGTACGTAAACGGGGCGTATGGTTACGCTCCCAGCCCTCAGCCGCCGTCGTGGCGCGTAATTTGTTTACCGGCGAAATTTCTGCCGCGGACCGGCCCTTTTCGGTCGCGTTCCCACCCTCTCGGCCCCCGTCTAGGGTTTCTATGGCCTCGGCCATATCTCAGTCGTCGATATACTCGGCGTCAGACACCGGCGACGAAATGTTTAGGGATGAAGATCTCCCCACCCTCCCAACGATGCTCTCTCCAATTGAGGACACCCCGCCCCGGCCAGACCCGAACCCGTCATCATCCAAACAGGGCAGTACAAACAAGGTAACGCCCCCTTTGTCAACCCCGCGGAACTTCAACCCGCCCTCTATCCCACTGCCGCAGAGAGACCCTAGGGTACGCAGCAGAGATACAAGGCCGAGACCTTTTTCTCTCAGCCCATCCAAGGACCCCGCCGAGCGTGCCCGACTTGAGGCAAGAGAAGCCATTGCCGATCGGCAAAAGGCTCTCGCCACTCAGCCATCGACTTCAAAAGCCGCCGTAGAGGTGCCCCATGACCCCACCCCTGTTGAAAGGATGGAAACTGCCGAAGTCACCCCCCCCCAGCCTGCCGCACCCCCAGCGCCAGCGCCGCCTAGCGGTCGCTCCTATGCCCAGGCAATAAGCGCCCAAACCGCTATAGCCCCACCATCGCAATCTGTCGCTCAGCCGGCTAGCGTTGATGTCAGTGCCAACGACAAAAAAGTCAAAAATAGTCACCCTCCCATAGTCGTAGAGTCCCTCCCCCAGTGATCGACGCATCTAAAAAAGATGCACTCTATATTAGGCCACGCACCCAACGCCCGGCCGTTTGGCAAAGGGGTACGATTTTTCCCTAAATCGCCTCTAGAGTATCGTACGGTAGTGGCCTATATAGACGAGCTGTCTAAGCTGGATCACGCAGTATCTTGGTACTGCTACAGCTTAGACAGCGATCGACCACACAAAATTGCCATCAAGGGGCTCCCGCAGGATACCTCGCTTGACGAGCTTGCTGAGGACCTCGCATTGGCCAACTTCCCTGTGTCGCACGTGCGGCAAATTCCTGCAGTTAGGGGTCGACCTAACTGCATTTATTATGCCCAGCTGCAACACAAGCATACTTCTGCCGAGCTGCAACAGCTGTACGCAGTAAATGAGCTGCTCAGCATGCCTGGCATAACAATTGAGGCCTGGCGTACTCGCCCCGGTCCGGCACAATGCCATAGGTGCCAGGCATTTGGCCACGCCTCCTCTAACTGTCACCGGCCAATTAAATGTGTGCGCTGCGGCGGCGAGCACCCGGCGTCTGACTGCGATCGGCAATCGGTTGCAGTCAAATGCGTCAATTGCCGCTCGTGTCCCGTTTTCCGGCGCGAGGCGAGACGTAGGGGGGTGACCATTAACCCTCCGTTACCCCGTAATAAAGCCCAACGGGCTACAAATTTGCCCCCGCCATCACCCACTCCCCTGCAACAATTGCAGCCGCAGGAGAACGACTTATCCTCGGGCGCTAATTTAATGCCCCCCGCCAATCCCCCCACCGACAGATCCCAAGCTCTCGTAGGGAAAAAAAAGAGGCCTCGACGCAAAAAATCCGCACCCCAGCCCACAACAACAGTTCAGGCTAACGTTCCGACAGTACCGGACACACAGTTCGCCCCATACATTTTTATGCCCCCCCCCCCCAATTTGCGGACCCCCCACAACCCCCTAAGCCATTGTTAGCGCAAACAATTACAAAAATGCAGCCGCAAGCGGCCGCTAAACAACAGACGCAACCTACTACGTCAAACCGCCCTAGTGGCATGCTACACACACAGGGCCCACCCCGCATGCAAGCTGGTGCACTAAATGTTGCCAGAGCCGCAATAGCGGCGCTAAACGCGGCCATAGAGGCCATAGCTGCCGGCCAAAATCCCCTGCCAGCCCTTTTTAACGGCTTGGCACAACTCACCACAATTCTTACGTGGGAATTTAATGGGGCCTCATCGGGGCCTTAAATTAAGAATTGTGTATTGGAACCCTGGGGGCATAATTGGCAAGACAGCCGCCCTCAGAACGTTAGTCCAGGAACACGATGTTCACATTGTGTTACTGGGCGAAACGAAACTCCGAGGTGAGAATGAGCTCCGTATTCCAAATTTCTTCACCTATAGGCGAGACGAAATTTCTCCCGCTAATATGGCCTTCAGGGGTACGGCTGTATTAATTAGACGTGACCTTATTCACGAATTACTACCCCTTCCCCATTTTACATACACTCGGTCTATAGGTGTAAAACTAAAGGTCGGCAATGCGGAGCTTAAAGTCTTCGCCGCATATAAGCCACCAGCAACCCCCTTCGATCCAAGTGACATCGACAATATCTTTTGCGATGCCACCCCCACACTTATCTTAGGTGACCTTAATACCAAACACCAACAATGGGGTTCACGAATTTCATCCAAATCGGGTCGTGAACTAAAAGCAGATGCTGAGAGTAAAAACTATTTAGTCATCGGTCCAGGATCACCAACACACTACCCCTCTGCTGACAATCACGCACCGGACGTACTGGACATCGCCTTAGCGCATAAGATCGGCTGGTCAATGTCGTTAGAGGTCCTCCACGACACTGACACTCAGCATCTGCCAATCTTATTGGTCCTTGGAGTGTCTGCAACTGGTAAACCGCTCCCCAACCCCCGTAGAACAACAGACTGGGCCAACTATCACCGCACCATGTTGGGTTACCAACTCCCGGCTGGGGGCATTTCTACTCCCTTAGAAGTCGAAGAGGCAGTTCGTACCTTCACAACTGCCATTGCACAGGCTCTAAGGGAGTCCACCAGTGTCTCAGCCACAGCGTCTGGTAAGCAACTCTTACCGGCGCACCTCCGCGCAAAAATCAGTGAAAAAAGGGCCCTTCGCAAACACTGGTGCCAAACACGTTGCCCAACTGCTAAGAGGGACCTAAACAAGCTTAGCGCCGAACTGCGGGCAGAAATCGCCAATTACAGGCAACATTCGTGGGACCAAGTGATATTCAAAGCTTGTGAGGATGACACGGCTCTGTATCGCTTGGCCCGTCAAATAACAAAAACCCCCGCCCCTAGTTGCCCTCTTATAGATTCCGCTGGCATTCGCCACTACCACGCAGCGGAACGCGCGGAACTTTTTGCGGACCACTTTGAGGACCAATTTAGGCCGAACCCCATTATCGACCCTGACCACACATTAGGAGTTACAGAACGCGTAGAGCAGTTTCTCGCGGCCCCAGCCCCACCACTAAGAGGTGATTATTTTATTTCGCCTAAAGAGGTTAGGAAGGAGGCCTCTAAACTTAACAAGCGCAAATCACCCGGTCCCGACGAGATTCCAAATACAGCGATTATTATGCTGCCTAGGAAGGGTCTGGTGGCACTCACCCGTATCTTTAATGGGATACTGCGCACTGGACATTTCCCATCTTCGTGGAAGATCGGCAAAATTATTGTTCTCCCGAAACCAGGGAAAGATCGTCATCGTCCAGAACATTACCGACCGATTACATTGCTGTCCAATTTAGCCAAGTTGTTCGAACGCCTACTATTACTTAGGATATCCCCGCATATCCAGCTTAGGACAGAACAGTTTGGCTTCAGAGACAGCCACAGCACCACTCTTCAGCTTGTAAGAGTGCTCCATCACATGGCCTTCGAGCTAAACAAGGGCAGGCGCACAGTCGGAGTCTTTCTCGATATGGAGAAGGCCTTCGACCGAGTTTGGCACGAAGGCTTAATACACAAGCTGTTAGAGACGGACATCCCACCGATGCTCGGGCGAGTAATAGCCTCGTTTCTGGACAAACGAAGCTTCTATGTCTCGGTCGAGAACAAACAGTCAGCATGTAAACCCATTAGAGCAGGGGTACCTCAAAGCAGCTGCCTATCGCCACTGCTCTACGCGTTATTCACCAACGACATCCCCACTCTCAGTGACTCCGGTCTAGCTGAAGGTGTTGAAGACGTCATCCTAGCCCTTTACGCGGACGACAGCGCTTATATGTCCTCCTCCCGCAAAGCTAGCTTAGCAGCCAAAAAAATGCAGCGACTATTGGACACTTTGCCTGGCTGGCTGGACAAGTGGAGAATAGCCGTTAATGCCAGCAAGACAGCAGCAATACTGACCGGCCTGCAAAAGTTTCTCCCACCGAAACTTGTGTTTCGAGGTCAAGTTATTGAGTGGCAACCCAGTGTAAAGTACCTAGGTTGTATTATAGACCGCCCCCTGCGCATGCGCAAAATGCTAGACCATGTGTCAGCAGGCGCGGTCGCGTCACGGGCGTGTCTTAGACCGGTGCTTTCCTCTGACTTGCCACTCAGAACCAAAATTCGCCTGTACAAGTTGTACATACGGTCGAGACTGACCTATGCAGCCCCTGCCTGGTACGGTCTTCTATCTTCTACCAGCAAACGTAAGCTCCAGGCTGTCCAAAATAAGTCGCTGAGATATATCACCGGCGCGGGACGCTACGTCCGCAACTCCACCATCGCTAGAGACACCAAAACCGAGCCACTCGCAGAGTTCATATCTGGTTTGTCGAAACGTTTATTCACCCGCGCTGACAACAGCCACCATGTACACTTAAGGGGCATAGCCCCCTTACACGCCCGCCCGCCGGAAGGCAGGGCTCTCCCCCGAGAGCTTATTCCTGTGGGTGAATAAGTTTACTTATTCACCCTCCTACCTACTCACTTCCTTTCTTTAACTCATTCCGCTTTTAACGTTTATACTCGCTTTTATTTCTGCTTATTTTTTCGTTTTATTTCGTTTTTATTTTGCTTTTATTTTGTTTTTATTTTCGTTTTTATTTCGCGTCGTTTTATTTTCGCTTATTTTCGTTTTCTGTTTTGTTTTTTGCTTCGTTTTTATTTTATTTTAATTCCGCTCTTTTTCTTTTCTTTTGCTTTGTTTTTATTTTGCTTTATTTGTTTTGTTTTATCCTGGCGCCTACTCTCGTATCCATTACTGTTTTCTTATCGCTTTCAGCGATAAAATCATTACCCACAAGGGGGCCTGAAAAGTAGGCCTCCCCTTTTTTAATATTTCACCGGGGGTGTTTAGCACCCCTGAGCTTCTGCCCGGGTCATGGTGGGAGGTAAATTCCCCTCCCCCGACACCCGCACCTCAACACCCAGAAGGGTGCAAGAGAAGATACCCACGAGATAGCTCCACAGCCATTCGCAGCTGTTAGAGACGGACATCCCTCCGATGCTCGGCCGAGTAATAGCCTCGTTTCTGGACAAACGAAGCTTCTTTGTCTCGGTCGAGAACAACCAGTCAGCATGTAAACCCATTAGAGCAGGGGTACCTCAAGGCAGCTGCCTATCGCCACTGCTTTACGCGTTATACACCAACGACATCCCCACTCTCAGTGACTCCGGTCTAGCTGAAGGTGTTGAAGACGTCATCCTAGCCCTTTACGCGGACGACAGCGCCTATATGTCCTCCTCCCGCAAAGCTAGCTAAGCAGCCCAAAAAATGCAGCGACTATTGGACACTTTGCCTGGCTGGCTGGACAAGTGGAGAATAGCCGATAATGCCAGCAAGACATCAGCATTACTGACCGGCCTGCAAAAGTTTCTCCCACCGAAACTTGTGTTTCGAGGTCAAGTTATTGAGTGGCAACCCAGCGTAAAGTACCTAGGTTGTATTATAGACCACCCCTTGCGCATGCGCAAAATGCTAGACCATGTGTCAGCAGGCGCGGTCGCGTCACGGGCGTGCCTTAGACCAGTGCTTTCTTCTGACTTGCCACTCAGAACCAAAATTCGCCTGTACAAGTTGTACATACGGTCGAGACTGACCTATGCAGCCCCTGCTTGGTACGGTCTTCTATCTTCTACCAGCAAATGTAAGCTCCAGGCAGTCCAAAATAAGTCGCTGAGATTTATCACCGGCGCGGGACGCTACGTCCGCAACTCCACCATCGCTAGAGACACCAAAGCCGAGCCACTCGCAGAGTTCATATCTGGTTTGTCGAAACGTTTATTCACCCGCGCTGACAACAGTCACCATACACACCTTAGGGGCATAGCACCCCTACACGCCCGCCCGCCGGAAGGCAGAGCTCTCCCCCGAGAGCTTATTCCTGTGAGTGAATAAGTTTACTTATTCACCCTCCTACCTCCTTACCCTCCTCCCCTCATTTCATTCCATTCTTATTGCCCATCTCGCCTCTATTTTATTTCTGCTTTTATTTCTGTTTTTATTTCGCTTTTATTTTTATTTTATTTTCGTTTTTTTTTTTTTTGTTTTGTTTTTTGCTTCGTTTTTATTTTATTTTAATTTCGCTCGTTTTTCTTTTCTTTTGCTTTGTTTTTATTTTTGTCTGCTTTTATTTTTATTTTTATTTTTTGTTTTTATTTCTGGCGCCTACTCCCGTAACATCATTTTCTGTTTTCTGTTTCGCTTACGGCGACAAAACTATTATTACCCACAAGGGGGCCTGAAAAGTAGGCCTCCTTTTAAATATTTCACCGGGGGTGTTCAGCACCCCTGAGCTTCTGCCCGGGTCATGGTGGGAGGTAAATTCCCCTCCCCCGACACCCGCACCTCAACACCCAGTAGGGTGTGAGAGAAGATACCCACGAGCAGCCATTCGCATCATCATCCTTGTGTATAATACTCTCCAAGTTCAAATTATCTCAAGTGAAAAAGTGTATGTGCTTCAAGACAGCAATTCCTGTAGACGGCGGACGTGCGTACACAGACGAGACTAGGTGTTGTTCGTGTTCTGCGTGTTTGCGCCTACAAAAGCAGCGCTTGAAGGTAGACGGTTTCCGCTTTTTCAGCGGTCTTGAGGAGGATTTAGCGGTAAGCGATTCTAATCTTACTCTCTCGGCATTTCTTGCCACGGATCGTTGTCGTTCGTCGCTCTTCTAAGGGCGGCCCTTTCGGGCCACCCCAACAGACCCAGCTGCAACCGGACTCGCACTAAGGGATGCTGGTAGCAGCCATTTAGCGGAATGCCGCCACCTCCAGGACCCCCACCACCGGTACGTAGAGGAGGCGTACGTATGGCTACGCTCCCAGCCCTCAGCCGCCGTTGTGGCGCGTAACTTATTCACCGGCGAAATATCAGCCGCGGACCGGCCCTTTTCGGTCGCGTTACCACCCTCTCGGCCCCCGTCTAGGATTTCTATGGCCTCGGCCATATCACAGTCGTCGGTGTACTCGGCCTCTGAGTCCGGCGACGAAATCTTTAGGGATGAGGACCTCCCTACCCTCCCGTCAATGCTCTCTCCCAAAGAGGACACCCCGCCCCGGCCAGACCCAAATTCATCCACCTCAAATAAGGACATTACAGCAAAAATAACGCCCCCCATGTGAGCATCGCGGAACTTGAACCCGCCCTCAATTCCTCTACCGCAAAGAGACCCACGGGTACGCGGCAGAGACACACGGCCGAGACCATTTGCTCTCAGAGCGTGCCCGACTTGAGGCAAGAGCTTCCAAAGCTGCTGTAGAGGTGCCTCATGACCCCACCCCTGTTGAAGGGATGGAAATTTCTGTAATTACCCCCCCCCCCCCCAAACCGCAAAAGCTCCGTCATCGCAAATTGATGCTCAGCCGGCTAGCGTTAATGCCAGTGCCGATGACAAAAAAGATAAAAATAGTCACCCCCCCATAGTCGTAGAGTCCCTCCCCCAGTGGTCGACGCATCTAAAAAAGATGGACTCCATATTAGGCCACGCACCCAACGCCCGGCCGTTTGGCAAAGGGGTACGATTTTTCCCCAAGTCGCCCTTGGAGTATCGTACGGTAGTGGCCTATATAGACGAGCTGTCTAAGTTGGACCACGCAGTATCCTGGTACTGCTACAGCTTAGACAGCGATCGGCCACACAAAATCGCCATCAAGGGGCTCCCTCAGGACACCTCACTTGACGAGCTTGCTGAGGACCTCGCATTCGCCAACTTCCCCGTGTCGCATGTGCGGCAAATTCCTGCAGTTAGGAATCGACCTAACTGCATTTACTATGCCCAGCTACAGCACAGGCATACTCCTGCCGAGCTGCAACAGCTGTACGCAGTAAACGAGCTGCTCAGCATGCCTGGCATAACAATTGAAGCCTTGCCTACACGCCCCGGTCCGGCGCAATGCCATAGGTGCCAGGCATTTGGCCACGCCTCCTCTAACTGCCACCGACCTATCAAATGCGTGCGCTGCGGCGGCGAGCACCCGGCGTCCGACTGCGATCGGCAATTGGTCCCAGTCAAATGCGTCAACTGTAGACAAGCGCACACGGCCAACAGCCGCTCGTGTCCTGTATTCAGGCGCAAGGCGAGACGCAGGGGGGTGACTATCAACCCTCCGATACCCCGTAATAAAGCCCAACGGGCTACAAATTTGCCCCCGCCATCGCCCACTCCCCTGCAACAATTGCAGCCGCAGGAGTATGACCTGTCCTCGGGCACAAATTTAATGCCCCCCGCCAACCCCCCCCACCGACAGATCCCAAGCTCTCGGGAGAAAAAGGAGAACACGTCGGAAAAAACCCGCCCCTAATTCTCAAACAACCGTCTCGGCTACTATCCCGGTAGTACCAGACACTAATTCATTTGTACCCAATATTTATTTGCGACCTCCCCAGTTCGCCGACCCCCCGCAACCCCCCATTACGTCTCAAACACCCATCACCAACCAACCGCCAAAATTAAAATCGCGCACTGTCGCTGCTCAGCAGCATCAACTCCGCGTCAATACGGCCTAGTGGCACACAATACACACAGAGCCCACCCCGCATGCAAGCTGGTGCCCTAAACGTAGCCAGAGCCGCAATAGCGGCGCTAAACGCGGCCATTGAGGCCATAGCTGCCGGCCAAAACCCCCTGCCAGCCCTTTTTAACGGCTTGGCACAACTCACCACAATTCTTACGTGGGAATTTAATGGGGCCTCATCGGGGCCTTAAATTAAGAATTGTGTATTGGAACCCTGGGGGCATAATCGGCAAGACAGCCGCCCTCAGAACGTTAGTCCAGGAACACGATGTTCACATTGTGTTACTGGGCGAAACGACACTCCGAGGTGAGAATGAGCTCCGCATTCCAAATTTCTTCACCTATAGACGAGACGAAATTTCTCCCGCTAATATGGCCTTCAGGGGTACGGCTGTATTAATTAGACGTGACCTTATTCACGAATTACTACCCCTTCCCCATTTTACATACATTCGGTCTATAGGTGTAAAACTAAAGGTCGGCAATGCGGAGCTTAAAGTCTTCGCCGCATATAAGCCACCATCAACCCCCTTCGATCCAAGTGACATCGACAATATCTTTTGCGATGCCACCCCCACACTTATTGTAGGTGACCTCAATACCAAACACCAACATTGGGGTTCACGAATTTCATCCAAATCGGGTCGTGAACCAAAAGCAGATGTTGAGAGCAAAAACTATTTAGTTATCGGTCCAGAATCCCCAACGCACTACCCCTCTACGGACAATCACGCACCGGACGTATTAGACATCGCCTTAGCCCACAAGATCAGCTGGTAAATGTCGTTAGAGGTCCTCCACGACACTGACACTCAGCATTTGCCAATCTTATTGGTTCTAGGAGTGTCCGCAGCTGTTAAACCGTTCCCCAACCCCCGCAGAATAACAGACTGGGCCACTTTCCACCGCGCCATGCTGGACTATCAACTCCCGGCTGGTGGCATTTCCACTCCCTTAGAAGTCGAAGAGGCAGTTAGTACTTTCACAACTGCCATTGCACAGGCTCTAAGGGAGTCCACCAGTGTCTCAGCCACAGCTTCTGGTAAGCAGTTGCTACCGGCGCATCTCCGCGCTAAACTTAAAACTAAGAGACTAACTAAACTAAACTAAGAGACCTAAGAAACTCCTGATCCTGTAAGTGTCGTTTTAAATTTTTATAAAGTGAAATAAAAAGGTGAATTATAAACTTTGTTACAAGTGTTTTAAAACTTGAAACTAAAACGATCAAAGTCAACTAGTATCAATAACTCATAGTCATAACAGTGCTCCAACAGTCATAACAAGATTTGTTTTGTTAAGCAGAACCCTTATCTCGTCCGCGACGAACGCGAACACCTGCAGCGTGTTCATAAGAATACCTCTCGATAAACAAGTGTATCCTTCAATTTGTTAATGTGTAATTTAAATATTACTTTGGACATTGAACAACTATTTTGTTCAAAGCATATTAATTTTACCTTTGTAAACCAAAATTTTGAACATAGAAATGGGGCCTAAAGCAGACGCGTCGGAACAAAGAACCGACAAATTAGACATAAGCGTAATATTTAAACTACTAACATTGGGCTTGGAGGCTAGACGCTAGGCAATCCGCTTTTTCGTCGTCATTGAACGCGGGAACGTTGTTGGGACGAGTTAATGGAGGGAGGGAGTTGGTGGTGTCGGATTTTAGAGCTCTGGCTAAGTGCCAATAAGCTTGGTGAGAAGGAGAGATGTTCTCCATCAGATCACCGAAACGTTGGGCGTGGTGCTCAGCTACAGCGGTTCTTACACGGCGGTGTAAGTCGTTGAAGCGAGCTTTATTATCGATAGTGGGAGCGCGATCGCGTGCGCGGCGGGCCGCGTTACGCTCAGTCATTAGCGACCTGATGTGCTGAGGCAGGATTAGGTGGTGATAATCACCAACCGGCACCTGTCTTGAGCACTCGCCAACGATGGCGGCTAGGTGGATAGTGAGTGAGTCGATAGTTACGTTTAGGTCGGTCGCGGAAGAGATTACGTTGGGAACGCGGTCTAGAGGTGGCGAGCTGGGATTTTCGAGCAATTGCCCAAATTTATCCCAGTCCGTCACGGTTCTAGTGTCGGGAGGAGAGTCCGAAGGGAAACCTAATCGGAGGACGACAGGGCGGTGGTCCGAGTCAAGTTCGTCAAGCACCTCTATAGAGCGAAAGCTTAGCCTTACATTCTTTAGAAGTGCTATGTCGAGTACGTCGGGGTTATTCCGAGTATTGTGGGGAAAGTAATGGGAGCGATAATGTCAAAGTTTAGTCTGTCAACTAAATCGTCGAGGAGTCTGCCTCTCCGTGAAGTTACAGAAGAGTTCCAGCGGCGATGCTTGCAATTTAGGTCGCCGGCAAGAATGACGAATTGACTCTCGAGCAAGTCTTTTAAGGGAGAGAGATAAACCGATGCAATGATGATCGGCTGATGGCCGGTCATCGCTAAGCGGCAGACGGATGCTTCTAAGTTCGTAAGTGGTGGAGGATCGATAGGGGAGCAATGCAGGGAGCGCCTGTAATAGATGAGAGTGCCTCCGAGATTGGAGGCAGTTCTATCATTACGAACGGTGCGATAGTTCGAGATCAAAGGGGTGCGGACAGCGGGCTTTAGGAACGTTTCCTGGATGAGGAAGACGTCCGGTTTTTGGGACGAGAGGAATTGTGATAATTCCTCTCTTTGGTTTCGAAGACCGTTGGCGTTAAAGTAGCCTAAGGAGACGGACCGGGGTTTTTCGCGCGCGGTTGTGCAATCCATTTTCGTTTTTAAGGTTTGGGGGCCACCCTGTGGAGGGCGGCGAAGAAGTCGCGATGCTTAGCCATGAAGCTGAGCATTTGATTGAGATTGGTGATCTGTACGTATTCTATAGATCTGTAGGCTGGGTCACAGGCCCAAATCTCAGCGAGAACGCCGAAGTGCTGCTGCTCGGCCGTCTGAGCGGCGTTGCGGAGCAGCGCGAGAGAGGGCCGTGGGGGGGCAAGGCGCGTTTGCGGGAGCACTTCGCTGGACATCCCGGGACATGAGAGGGGCGGGGTAGGGAATACCCGTGACTGAGACGGGCCCAGGGAGAGCAGACAGAAGTTTGTCTGTCTCTTTAGATTTGGTTGCGTCAATAAGCGCTGGAGGACGGCTCCAGGCGTTGACAGCAGGGCCCCTCCCTGGCACGAGCGGAGCCTATTGGTGGGGGGCGGGGGGGGGCGCGATTTACCCTTTTTTGGGTTACGCGAGTTCTGTTTGGGAGCTTTGGGGCACCCGCGGTATTTCGCAAGGTGGCCTTCGCTCCCACAGAATAGGCAAGCGACCGTGTCGGATGCGTTAACGCGATCGCGATCACAGTCCGGAGTGGCGTGATCGCGCAGACATTTCACGCAGCACGGTCTGCGTCTGCAGTTGCGCTGTGCGTGGCCATACAACTGGCATCGGTGGCATTGTCCTGGGGTCGACCGCTTGAGCGGAGTCTCGACCCGGACGCCCTTGAGGCTGCACACATCTTTAAAATTAAAGGTGGCTTTGCCCTCTTTGGTGAGGTCTAGCACTACGAGCACCATGTCGTAGCACTCAGATCGGTTGCGGCCGTTGTACATGCGATACTCCCTGACTGGGAGGCCTTGGACGATTAAGTCGTCCTGGACAGTTTTTTCGGAGAATTCCTTAGGGACTCCCCTTATAACTGCCCTGAGCACGCGTTCTTTGGCCAGCGAGTACGTATGGTACTCGTATTTCTGAGCCGTAAGAAAGGCCGTCAGATTTCGGAAATCTGTCGGTGTCGGTACCTGCACTTTGATGCCGCGCTCGGCATCATTGCATAGGTAGACCGCAACTCTGAAAAAAACCATATACGATCTACCCACCAGACCTTGAGCACTCGGAACTGGATTTTTACAAACTAGACGCAATCGATACTTAAAACGCGAGAATGCTCGGAGTGGCGAACCCTTGGAAATACTACACTAGCGATTTAACCCAAAGCCGAACTCAGGCCGGGCGAACCAGCGTCAGTCAAAGAGGCAAGCGAGGGTCACCACTATGCGAAGTAGTTCCGTGACTACGAGAACACACACTCACGCACAAAAACACACAGTATCGCTTCGATAAACTTCGCATTATGGGCGCGTTGAAAAGCGCGAAAGCACACTGAGAGCGGGCCGAGAAGCAATTTCCCAGCCAATACACACTGCCGAGCAGCGCTCAACACTCAGGCCGATTTTCCAAGAATTGCGGGCAATAATCCAAACAACAATTCGAGGTCGTCAGCGCTGAGGCAAAACACCACCCAGGAATGCGCACCAGCTGAGTCACCACTGCACGGAGCACAATGAGAGCACTTGACGCTCTAGAACACGACCGCACAACACGAAAGTCGAATCGGGAATGTTGTGACGACAACTGCCGGTTCGGTCGAGTTTTAAACTATTTCGAACAAAGCGGCAGGCCATAAAATTACCGTTACAGTTGTAAACTATAGCTAGATTACTTTTACAATGCTTGCTATCTTTGTCTACAACTCGTTTGTATGGAGAAACATGTTTCGTTGATCTATAATATTAAAAAGAATTTTCTTCATATAATAATTATTTCCTACTTATAGATATTAATTTTTAGAACGTTATGAAAAAGAATTTATACAAATATCTCAAAAACTGTGGCTTAAATAGCCAAAAATGTAAAAGGCGTCTCGCAAGCGTATTGCTAATATGTCCAAATTCACGCCCGGCCTAGTAGCTCCACGGCAAAGTCCGCGGGAGTTTGTAGAACTAAGCAAAGGGTTAAGAGCGTAATCTCCAACGTCTTGCTTATTTTTTAAAAATTTACGCTCTTACTTTTCATACAAAATTTTTTACATGCCCGTCAACCGGAGGGCCAACCTCTCCCTAGGGAGCTAATTCCCCCAAAAACTAAGCCTTTTGCTTAGTTTTTACACTGCAAAATTGCTACAAAACTGTCTTCTATCGTTTTTTTTTTTGTTTTTCAAAATTTTTTCGTATTTTTTCGAAATTTTTTCATATTTCTTTTTTTTTTTTTTTATTTATCTTATTTTTTTTGTTGTTTTTATTTCCTCTTCACAAAGTGGCCACTAAGATGCTGAAAGTGGGCCTGAAAAGTAGGCCCTCTCTAAACATTCACCGAGGGTTTGCGCACCCTCGAGACTCGCCCGGGTCATGGGTTAAAATCTTAATTTAACTCGACACCCGTACCTCTTTTACCCGACAGGGGGTAAAGAAGATGTCCACGTACTCATACAAATTTACACTGTTTGATTTTAACTAGGTTTTAACTAAACATTATCGATATTTCTTTATGTTATACAATTATTACGACTTAACTTTCAATTACAATTACACTACCCATTTTCAAATCAACTCTGCGTGAGTACATTATGCATATAAAACCATTACAGATTATTTACCTTACAAGTTAGAAATTTTACACTGTTTCTATAATTCTACATAATAAATACTAACTGCCATTACCTAAAGTTGCTAAATTATACAAGAAATATACGATCCTTATACGCTAAATACATGCGCTTCCTAACATTAAGCTATTTCTATGTAATTACCTATGTATTTTACTATTTACTTAACCTTTTTGCTTGAAATGTACATAGTTGAGCAAACCTTACATACTTTAAACTTGAACTTGTTGTGACTTTATTTTTCGTCACTTACAGACTTTATTATTTATAGTGTAAAATAAATACACTATATCATATAACTTACAAAAATCTTACAAATTACCAACAAATTATTTTTACATATTATTTTTAGTGTTACCTTGTGTGTCAAGTACGACTTTATTTAATAAAATTCTTACTTTGAATTATTTTACAATTTATCCTTATACTTTTAACTTATTTATGTATTTTATGTGGTCCGTCGCTAACACGATTTTTTAACATAAAATATGCTATGTGTGAGTAGAATAATTAATAATTAAGAAGCAAGTTAATAAATATTATAACATAATGAAATGTTCAAGGAAACTTAGTCATTAAAACGTGAGAAAATAAATAAATCTAATATTAAAAATATTGATGTACATAATTAAATCATTTGGCCAAGCGTGATCGTCAAAAGTGGTAGGACCCGAAAACCGTTGTGTTAAATAAGAAGTAACCCAGTTGTTTTAGAGGTACGTCAGAGTAATATAGCAAACCATAGTATACAAAATAAGCATAACGAAGATAATCAAGAAAATAAATACAGCTAAAACTACGATCATAAATAATGCCTACTTTGAGTCAGTACAAAAACACCTAAACATAGGACTAAAACACTAAAGGACATAGGTATAAAGAGTTATATGATTTTCTGTCATCCCTACGCAAAGAAACCCTAATTTTCGCTACTTCCACATTTAAAGTAAAATCCATACGAATGCTTAATCGATTCGCTTTGTAGAGTGGGAACAAAGTAGCTATGTGTTCAGTAAAGGATTTCACAACGAATATACAATATTTTAATTTTATTCAGGAAATTAAACGTAGGATAAATCGGAGACCCTGTTACGGACGGACAGCAACAGTAAATTTGCACCGTCGACATACACGCAAAAAATGAACTTTCAAAAAACTACGCAACTAGTTTTATCAAAACTCAAAGTTGCTAGTTCCTGAAAATGTCACGGCTTCTGTGGAGCTATCTCGTGGGTATCTTCTCTTTCACCCTTCTGGGTGTTGAGGTACGGGTGTCGGGGGAGGGGAATTTACCTCCCACCATGACCCGGGCAGAAGCTCACGGGTGCTGAACACCCCCGGTGAAATATTAAAACGGAGGCCTACTTTTCAGGCCCCCTTGTGGGTAATAATTTTGTCGCCAGAAGCGAATACAGAAAGTGATAATACGAGATTAGGCGCCAAAAAAAAAGGTAAAAGAGCAGAAGTGAAAAAAAAAAAAAAACAAAAACGAAGCAAAAAACAAAAACAAAACATAACCAAAAAATAATAGCGAAATAAAAACGAGATAAAAGCAAAAATAAAAACTAAAATAAAAACAACATAAAATAAAATAAAAGCAAAATAAAAACGAAATAGAACGAAAAATAAACAGAAATAAAAGCGAGTATAAACGTTAAAAACGGAATGAGATAAGGAAAGAAGGTGAGTAGGTGAGTAAGAAGGTGAGTAGGAATAAGCTCTCGGGGGAGCACCTGCCTTCCGGCGGGCGGGAGTTTATATCTGTTATTCTGCGGGGGTTGGGGAGCGGTTTACCAGCTGCGGACACTCCTAGGACCAATAAGATTGGCAGATGTTGAGTGTCAGTGTCGTGGAGTACCTCTAACGACATTGACCAGCTGATCTTCTGGGCTAAGGCGATGTCCAATACGTCCGGTGCGTGATTGTCCGTAGAGGGGTAGTGTGTTGGGAATCCTGGACCGATGACTAAATAGTTTTTGCTCTCAGCATCTGCTTTTAGTTCACGACCCGATTTGGATGAAATTCGTGAACCCCAATGTTGGTGTTTGGTATTGAGGTCACCTAAAATAAGTGTGGGGGTGGCATCGCAAAAGATATTGTCGATGTCACTTGGATCGAAGGGGGTTGATGGTGGCTTATATGCGGCGAAGACTTTAAGCTCCGCATTGCCGACCTTTAGTTTTACACCTATAGACCGAATGTATGTAAAATGGGGAAGGGGTAGTAATTCGTGAATAAGGTCACGTCTAATTAATACAGCCGTACCCCTGAAGGCCATATTAGCGGGAGAATTTTCGTCTCGTCTATAGGTGAAGAAATTTGGAATTCGGAGCTCATTCTCACCTCGGATTTTGGTTTCGCCCAGTAACACAATCTGAACATCGTGTTCTTGGACTAACGTTCTGAGGGCGGCTGTCTTGCCGATTATGCCCCCAGGATTCCAATACACAATTCTTAATTTAAGGCCCCGATGAGGCCCCATTAAATTCCCACGTAAGAATTGTGGTGAGTTGTGCCAAGCCGTTAAAAAGGGCTGGCAGGGGGTTTTGGCAGGCAGCTATGGCCTCAATGGCCGCGTTTAGCGCCGCTATTGCGGCTCTGGCTACGTTTAGGGCACCAGCTTGCATTCGGGGTGGGCCCTGTGTGTATTGTGTGCCACTAGGCCGTATTGACGCGGGGGGTTGATGCTGCTGAGCACCGACAATGCGCGATTTTAATTTTGGCGGTTGGTTGGTGATGGGTGGTTGAGACGTAATGGGGGGTTGCGGGGGGTCGGCGAACTGGGGAGGTGGCAAATAAATATTGGGTACAAATGAATTAGTGTCTGGTACTACCGGGATAGTAGCCGAGACGGTTGTTTGAGAATTAGGGGCGGGTTTTTTCCGACGTGGCCTCCTTTTTCTCCCGAGAGCTTGGGATCTGTCGGTGGGGGGGTTGGCGGGGGGCATTAAATTTGCGCCCGAGGATAGGTCATACACCTGAGGCTGCAATTGTTGCAGGGGAGTGGGCGATGGCGGGGGCAAATTTGTAGCCCGTTGGGCTTTATTACGGCGTATCGGAGGGTTGATTGTCACCCCCCTGCGTCTCGCCTCGCGCCTGAATACAGGACACGAGCGGCTGTTGGCCGTGTGCGCTTGTCTACAGTTGACGCATTTGACTGGGACCGATTACCGATCGCAGTCGGACGCCGGGTGCTCGCCGCCGCAGCGCACGCATTTGATAGGTCGGTGGCAGTTAGAGGAGGCGTGGCCAAATGCCTGGCACCTATGGCATTGCGCCGGACCGGGGCGTGTACGCCAGGCTTCAATTGTTATGCCAGGCATGCTGAGCAGCTCGTTTACTGCGTACAGCTGTTGCAGCTCGGCAGGAGTATGCCTGTGCTGTAGCTGGGCATAGTAAATGCAGTTGGGTCGACCCCTAACTGCAGGAATTTGCCGCACATGTGACACGGGGAAGTTGGCGAATGCGAGGTCCTCAGCAAGCTCGTCAAGTGAGGTGTCCTGAGGGAACCCCTTGATGGCGATTTTGTGCGGCCGATCGCTGTCTAAGCTGTAGCAGTACCAGGATACTGCGTGGTCCAACTTAGACAGCTCGTCTATATAGGCCACTACCGTACGATACTCTAAGGGCGACTTGGGGAAAAATCGTACCCCTTTGCCAAACGGCCGGGCGTTGGTTGCGTGGCCTAATATGGAGTGCATCTTTTTTAGCTGCGTCGACCACTGGGGGAGGGACTCTACGACTATGGGGGGGTGACTATTTTTATCTTTTTTGTCATCGGCACTGGCATTAACGCTAGCCGGCTGAGCATCAATTTGCGATGACGGAGCTTTTGCGGTTTGGCTACTTATGGCCTGGGCATAAGAGCGACCGTTAGGCGGCGCTAGCGTTGAGGGTGCGGCAGGCTGGGGGGGGGGATGATTACAGAAATATCCATCCCTTCAACAGGGGTGGGGTCATGAGGCACCTCTACAGCGGCTTTGGAAGTCGACGGTTGATTGGCGAGAGCCTTTTGCCGATCGGCAATGACCTCTCTTGCCTCAAGTCGGGCACGCTCGGTGGGGTCTTTGGATGGGCTGAGGGCAAATGGTCTCGGCCGTGTGTCTCTGCCGCGTACCCGTGGGTCTCTCTGCGGTAGAGGAATTGAGGGCGGGTTCAAGTTCCGCGATGTTGACATGGGGGGCGTTATTTTGGTTGTACTGTCCTTATTTGAGGTGGATGAATTTGGGTCTGGCCGGGGCGGGGTGTCCTCTATGGGAGAGAGCATTGACGGGAGGGTAGGGAGGTCCTCATCCCTAAAGATTTCGTCGCCGGACTCAGAGGCCGAGTACACCGACGACTGTGATATGGCCGAGGCCATAGAAATCCTAGACGGGGGCCGAGAGGGTGGGAACGCGACCGAAAAGGGCCGGTCCGCGGCTGATATTTCGCCGGTGAATAAGTTACGCGCCACAACGGCGGCTGAGGGCTGGGAGCGTAGCCATACGCCCCGTTTACGTACGCCGTCTCTACGTACCGGTGGTGGGGGTCCTGGAGGTGGCGGCATTCCGCTAAATGGCTGCTACCAGCATCCCTTAGTGCGAGTCCGGTTGCAGCTGGGTCTGTAGGGGTGGCCCAAAAGGGCCGCCCTTAGAAGAGCAACGAACGACAACGATCCGTGGCAAGAAATGCCGAGAAAGTAAAATTAGAATCGCTTACCGCTAAATCCTCCTCTGAAAAAGCGGAAACCGTCTACCTTCAAGCGCTGCTTTTGTAGGCGCAAACACGCAGAACACGAACAACACCTAGTCTCGTCTGTGCACGCACGTCCGCCGTCTACAGGAATTGCTGTCTTGAAGCACATACACTTTTTCACTTGAAATAATTTGAACTTGGAGAGTATTATACACAAGGATGATGATGCGAATGGCTGTGGAGCTACATACGTGGACATCTTCTTTTACCCCTGTCGGGTAAAAAGAGGTACGGGTATCGGGGTAAGAACTAATGTTTTACCCCATGACCCGGGCGAGTCTCGTGGGTGAATGCACCCACGGTGCTTTTATAGAGAGGGCCTACTTTTCAGGCCCCCTGCTAACATGATGGCCACTTTAAAGCGGCGAAGAAGGGATAAACAAAACCAAAAACCAAAATAAAATAAAACAAAGGAATAAACAAAACCAAAATAAAGTAAAACGAAAATGAAGAAATTGCGAAAAAGTTGGAAGAAATTTGAAAAGACCTTAAAACAATAAAACAATTGTAGCGATTTTTAAAAATGAAAAACTAAGCAAAAGGCTTAGTTTTTCGGTGGAATTAACTCCCTAGGGAGAGGTCGGCCTTCCGGTGGACGGGCATGTAACGGCGCAATGCCCCTTAGGTGTGGATGCGCACTGTTGTCCGCCATGTCAAACAGCCGGGCGGCCAGTCTGGCGATAAACTCACCTATCGGCTCTGCCTTTGTGTCCCTAGCAATTGTGTCGTTGCGGACGTAACGCGGAGCGCCCGTTATTATCCTTAGCGACTTGTTTTGCACAACTTGGATCTTTTTCTTTTTAGTGGCGGATAGCAGTGCGTACCAAGCCGGCGCGGCGTACGTCAAACGGGACCTAACATAGAGCTTGTATAGCCGAACTTTTGTTTTAAGCGGCAGGTCAGATGAAAATAATGGCCTTAAGGCCGCCCTGGCGCCGACCGCTCTGGCTGCCGCATGCTCGACCATTTTGGTCATGCGCAACCTGCGGTCGATAAAGCAGCCAAGGTATTTCACACTGCTCTGCCACTCAATTACCTGTCCGCGGAATACAAGCTCCTTAGGTAGTAGTCTCTGTTGGCCGGTTAAGATGGCTGCCGTTTTTGAGGCGTTTACTGCTATCCTCCACTTGTCAAGCCAGCACGGGAGGATATCCAATAATCGCTGCATTTTAGAATATACTAAATGGGACTTACGGGATGAGCTCATGTACGCGCTGTCGTCAGCATACAATGCTAGGGTGACGTCCTGTGTGCCTGCCGATAGACCGCAATCGCTAAGCGTAGGAATGTCATTGGTGAAAAGTGCATACAACAGAGGGGAAAGGCAACTGCCTTGTGGGACCCCCGCTGTAATGGTCTTAATAGGGGAGTTTTTATTGTCAACCGAAACATAGAAACTCCGCCCCTCCAGAAAGGAGGCTATTATACGCCCGAACATGGGGGGTAAATTGGTCTCAGAGAGTTTGAACAATAAGCCGGCGTGCCATACACGATCAAAGGCCTTCTCTATATCGAGAAAGACCCCGACCGTGTACCTGCCCTTGTTCATCTCAAAGGCCATGTGGTGTAATACGCGAGTAAGCTGAAGAGTGGTGCTATGATTACTTCTAAAACCAAACTGTTCTGGCCTTAGATTGATAAAAGGTGATATCCTTTTCAATATAAGACGTTCGAACAGTTTGGCTATGTTAGAAAGTAAAGTGATCGGGCGATAATGCTCTGGTTTCTGGCGGCTCTTGCCAGGCTTCGGTATGACAATAATTTTGCCTGTCCTCCAGGCCGTGGGAAAGAAGCCTGTGCGCAGGATTCCGTTAAAAATACGGGTTAAGGCCACAAGACCTTTCCTAGGCAACATTAATAATACAGCGAGCTAAACGATATAGAGAGAATATAGAGAGAGTATAAGTGTAGGCGTGTCGTCGGACATAATATTTTTTATATCGCCGGAAATAAATGGCACCTTAGGTGGTTTGTAGGCGGCATAAACCTTAAGTTCGGTGTTACCGACTTTTAGTTTAATGCCTATCGCTCGAGTTGAAACAAAGCTTGGCAGGGGTAAACTTTCGTGGACAAGGTCTCTACGAATCAGCACTGCTGTGCCCCTGTAAGCGATGTTATTTGTGGCATTTATTTCGTCCCGCCTGTAGACGAAATAATTAGGTAGACATAATGGTTGCTCAGGTCGTAACTTGGTTTCGCCCAACAGCACAATATGAATATCATGCTGCTGGACTAGCAACCTGAGGTCATCGGTCTTACCTCTTACCCCCCCTGGATTCCAGTATACAATCCTTAGATTGAAGAGAATTCTTGGACCAGGAGGTAGGTAAGTTGCTGCAGGCCGTGCAGTAATGCGGGCATCGGGTTTTGTCCGATCGCGATGGCCTCTATGGCTGCGTTAAGCGCAGCGATGGACGCTCTGGCTATGCTGAGTGACAATGGTGAAACACAGTACGCACCCCCGGAGAGAGATGCGCGACCCTTAGGGGGTGGCGCGGCGGTGACAGCTGGTGGCAAACTATTAAAATTAAAATTTAACTTTTGCTGTGGTACAATGGTCGGGGCTTGCGATCTTGCGGGGATGGGGGGTTGGGGGGTTTAAACGACAACAACGACGGCGTGGGCAATGGGGCTTGCGGTTGGGCGCGGGGCGCGGTAGCGACGGTGGGCGGGGCAGCGACGGTGGGCGTGGCCACAGGCAGCGGTGGCGCCATCTGTTGTTCGACCGCTGGGACCGGAGTAGGCACGTCGATATTGTTTGGGCATGTTTTAGCCTTACCTCTGCGACCTCTTTTTGACCTCTTTTTAAGGGGTTGAGACCTTTCTGTCGGGGGGTTGGCGGGTGGTATAAGAGTTGGCTCCTGAGTACGGTCATATTCGTGTAACCCTATGACTGGCAAGGAAATTGGAGCCGGAGCCGGTTGCGCATCTTTGCGTGACGGTGGCGGTTTCGGGGCGGGGGGGGGGGCATTTTTCACCCCCATTTTTTGAGCCTCCCTCCTGTATATTGGACATACCTTGTCGTTGGCAGCGTGCTCTTTCTTGCAATTTGCACACGTTGGCGTGGCGTCCCTGTCACTTGTGCAGTCAGCCGTGGTGTGGCCCTCTCAACAGCGCACACATCTAATCGGGCGATGACAATTGGCCGATGAGTGGCCGAAGGCTTGACAACGATGACACTGCGCCGGCCCGGGCTTTGCCTTCCACGCAGTGATGGATACGCCGGTCATACTAGGAGCTCCTTAATATTATAAATATTTTGTAGCTCACTTAGGTCGTACCTTTTTTGAAGCTGGATTTGTGCAGGCGAGGCAGGAGTGGCCGACACTTGCGCGTAGGTCTGGCTTGTGTTTTCCGGAGAGTTAGTGTCCATCTGTTCAGCATCATTAATCGTTGCTGTTTGCGGCGGGGTCTTAGAAAGGACGGGTACCTGCCTGTCTAGGTTTTCGGCGGTTGATGCCTCCCTAGCTGCCGCGCGGGCTTGCTCAGCAGGGGTTTGAAGCGGGCTCAGTGAAAAAGGGCGTATCTCGCGGCCCTTTGCCTTACGTGGGTCGCTCGTTTTGAAGGCGATCGACGGCGGGTTGGCACGCGGTGGTGGGTTGAACGGTGTCAATGGTGACACAAATGAGGCGTCGCGACAGGCCGACGCCGGCGGGGCGTGGATGACTATATCTGAGTTGGCCGCAGAGCCGGCTATTACCTTTTGCGGCGAGCCAATGTTCGAAGGAGGTGAGGCCTGGATGGGAGACAGCATGGCGGGAAGTTCCTCATCTTGGAAATATTCATATTCGTCACCTGTCTCCGAGGTGGCGTAACTTGTAGTGCCCGGGCGGGCTGAGGCCATAGACGCAGCCGACGGAGGGCGCGATGGTGGAAATGCTGTGGCGAAAGTGCCGTCCGCGTCTGTAGCCTGTCCTGTGAATAGGTTAAAGAAACGAAGCGAAAGAAACAAGATACTCCAAACGAACAATCAAGCTGAATGGCGGAGAAACGTGGACATCTTCTTACCCTGTCGGGTAAAGGAGGTACGGGTGTCGGGGTAAGGACTGACGTTTTACCCCATGACCCGGGCAAGTCTCGAGGGTGAGCGCACCCTCGGTGATTGTTTAAAGAGGGCCTACTTTTCAGGCCCTCTGTCGGCATTATAGTGGCCACTTTGTGAAAGTGGCGAGAAGGAAACGAAATAAAAACAAACGAAAAAATAAAACAAAAAACGAAAAAACGAAAAAACACAAGTGGAGAATGAAAAACAAAGGTGATTGGAAAGAAAAAACTAACTAAAATATGACATATACATGTAACATATAAGCCCGGCTAGTTTTTGGGCGGGATTAGCTCCCTAGGGAGAGGTCGGCCTTCGGGTGGACGGGCGTGCAAAGGCGCTATGCCCCTTAGGTGGAGGTGGGTGCTATTGTCCGCCGCGTCAAACAACCGGGCGGCCAGTCTGGCGATAAACTCACCTATTGGCTCTGCCTTTGTGTCCCTAGCAATTGTGTCATTGCGAACGTAGCGCGGAGCACCCGTTAATATCCTCAGCGATTTGTTTTGTACTACTTGAATCTTTTTCTTTTTAGTGGCGGATAGCAAAGCGTACCAAGCCGGCGCGGCGTACGTTAAACGGGACCTAACGTAGAGCTTGTATAGCCGGATTTTGGTTTTAAGTGGCAGGTCAGACAAAAATAATGGCCGTAGGGCCGCCCTGGCGCCAACCGCCCTGGCCGCTACATGTTCAACCATTTTGGACATGCGCAGTCTGCGGTCGATAAAGCAGCCAAGGTATTTTACGCTGCTCTGCCACTCAATTACCTGCCCGCGGAATACAAGCGCTTTAGGTAATAGTCTCTGTTGGCCGGTTAAGATGGCTGCCGTTTTTGAGGCGTTTACTGCTATCCTCCACTTGTCAAGCCAGCACGGGAGAATGTAAAATAATCGCTGCATTTTAGCGGCAGCTAAGTGGGACTTACGGGACGAGCTCATGTACGCGCTGTCGTCGGCATACAATGCTAGGGTGACGTCCTGTATGCCTGGCGATAGACCGCTATCGCTAAGCGTGGGAATGTCATTAGTGAAAATCGCATACAACAGTGGGGAAAGGCAGCTACCTTGTGGGACCCCCGCTGAAATGGTCTTGGTAGGGGAGTTTTTATTGTCAACCGAAACAAAGAAACTACGCCCCTCCAGAAAAGAGGCTATTATCCGCCCGTACATAGGGGGTAAGTCGGTCTCAGAAAATTTAAACAAAAGGCCGGCGTGCCAAACACGATCAAAGGCCTTCTCGATGTCGAGAAAGACCCCGACCGTGTACCTGCCTTTGTTCATCTCAAAGGCCATATGGTGTAAAACACGAGTAAGCTGAAGAGTGGTGCTATAATTACTTCTAAAGCCAAACTGTTCTGGCCTAAGATTGATAAAGGGTGATACCCTTTTCAATAAAAGACGTTCGAACAGTTTGGCTATGTTAGAAAGCAACGTGATCGGCCGATAATGCTCTGGTTTCTGGCGGCTCTTACCAGGCTTCGGTATGACAATAATTTTGCCTGTCTTTCAGGTCGTGGGAAAGAAACCTGTGCGGAGGATCCCATTAAAAATACGGGTTAAGGCCACAAGACCTTTTCTGGGTAACATCAAAAGGGCCGTGTTGGGAATGCCGTCAGGGCCGGGAGATTTCTTTTTGTTTAAAAAAGATATAAATTTTTTAACCTCCTTAGGGGAGATAAAATCGTCACCTCTAAGTGGGACGGTGGGGGTAGAAAGGAACTGTTGTATGCGCTCCTCAACCAATGTTGTGTGGGAGTGGTCGACAATGGGATTGGGCCTAAATTGGTCCTCGAAGTGGACCGCCAGTAAGCCCGCGCGTTCCTCAGCTGAGTACAAACGGTTACCTAGCGTGTCTACGAGGGGGTGTATGGGTGCAGGGGTGTTGGTCATACAGCGAGCTAAACGATAAAGAGCGGTATCATTGTCGCTGGCCTTTGAAATTGTATTATCCCAAGACCATTTCCGATAAAGCGAAATTTGGTGCGATAGGTCACTACCTAATTTATTTAGCTCTTTTTTAATTGACGGGCAACGAGTTCGGCACCACAGTTTGCGAAGTTCTCGTTTTTGGCTAAGTTTACTACGGAGATGTACCGGTAATAAACTTTTCCCCGAGGCTGTCTTGGCAGTTGTGGTGCACTGAGCAAGTGCGGAAGAGATAGCCGCGGTAAGCGCCTGGGTGGCTGTTTCCACTTCCTGTGGAGTGGACAGGCCACCGGGGGGGAGTTTAAATGAGCTTAGTAGTTTTTGGTATTTAGTCCAGTCCGTAATGTTTTTCATTGGTGGCAAAGGTTTGTCCCTAATGGAAACTTCGAGGACCAGTAAAATGGGAAGGTGTTGCGAATCAATGTCATGGAGGGTTTCTAATGAAATGGGCCAATTGATATTACGGGCTAGTACTATGTCTAGTACGTCCGGTTGAGATAAGTCCTGGGACGGATAATGAGTGGGGGAGCCGGGACCAATTATGACGTAATTGTGCGCCTCGGCATCATTTTTTAAATCTCTACCTTCTTTTGATGAAATTCTTGAACCCCATTGTCGGTGTTTGGCGTTAAAGTCGCCGAGTATTAGTGTGGGCGTGTCGTCGGACATAATGTTTGTAATATCGCCGGAAATAAAAGGCACCTTAGGTGGCTTGTAGGCAGCGTAAACCTTGAGTTCGGTATTGCCGACTTTTAGTTTGATACCTGTCGCTCGAGTTGAAACAAAGCTTGCCAGGGGTAAACTTTCGTGGACAAGGTCTCTACGAATCAGCACTGCTGTGCCCCTGTAAGCGATGTTATTTGTGGCGTTTATTTCGTCCCGCCTATAGACGAAATAATTGGGCAAACAAAGAGAATGCTCAGGGCGCAATTTGGTTTCGCCCAACAACACAATATGAATATCGTGCTGTTGGACAAGCAACCTGAGGTAAGCGGTCTTGTCTCTTACCCCCCCCGGATTCCAGTATATCACTCTTAGATTGAAGAGAATTCCTGGACCAGGAGGTAGGTAAGCTGCTGCAGGCCGTGCAGTAAAGCGGGCAACGGGTTTTGCCCGACCGCGATGGCCTCAATAGCTGCGTTAAGCGCAGCGATGGATGCTCTGGCTATGTTGAGTGACAACAACTCCAAACGAACAATCAAGCTGAATGGCGGAGCTCGTGGGTATCTTCTCTTACACCCTTCTGGGTGTTGAGGTGCGGGTGTCGGGGGAGGGGAGTTTACCTCCCACCATGACCCGGGCAGAAGCTCAGGGGTGCTGAACACCCCCGGTGAAATATTAGAAAGGAGGCCTACTTTTCAGGCCCCCTTGTGGGTAATAATTTTGTCGCCATAAGCGATACAGAAAGTAGAAAGTAAAATACGAGAGTAGGCGCCAGAAATGAAAAACAAAAGTAGAAGCAAAATAAAACAAAATAAAAACAAAAGTAAGAACAAAGCAAATGAAAAGAGCGAAATTAAAATAAAATAAAAACAAAGCGAAATAAAAACGAGAATAAGAACAAAATAAAAACAAAATAAAATCAAAAATAAAAGCAAAATAAAAACGAAATAAAACGAAAAATAAGCAGAAATAAAAGCGAGTGTAAACGTTAAAAGCGGATTGAGTTAAGAGAAAGAAGGTGAGTAGGTAGGAGGGTGAATAAGTAAACTTATTCACCCACAGGAATAAGCTCTCGGGGGAGAGCCCTGCCTTCCGGCGGACGGGCGTGTAAGGGCGCTATGCCCCTTAAGTGTACGTGGTGGCTGTTGTCAGCGCGGGTGAATAAACGTTTCGACAAACCAGATATGAACTCTGCGAGTGGCTCGGTTTTGGTGTCTCTAGCGATGGTGGAGTTGCGGACGTAGCGTCCCGCGCCGGTGATATATCTCAGCGACTTATTTTGGACAGCCTGGAGCTTACGTTTGCTGGTAGAAGATAGAAGACCGTACCAAGCAGGGGCTGCATAGGTCAGTCTCGACCGTATGTACAACTTGTACAGGCGAATTTTGGTTCTGAGTGGCAAGTCAGAGGAAAGTACCGGTCTAAGGCACGCCCGTGCCGCGACCGCGCCTGCTGACACATGGTCTAGCATTTTGCGCATGCGCAAGGGGCGGTCTATAATACAACCTAGGTACTTTACGCTGGGTTGCCACTCAATGACTTGACCTCGAAATACAAGTTTCGGTGGGAGAAACTTTTGCAGGCCGGTCAGTATTGCTGCTGTCTTGCTGGCATTAACGGCTATTCTCCACTTGTCCAGCCAGCCAGGCAAAGTGTCCAATAGTCGCTGCATTTTTTTGGCTGCTAAGCTAGCTTTGCGGGAGGAGGACATATAGGCGCTGTCGTCCGCGTAAAGGGCTAGGATGACGTCTTCAACACCTTCAGCTAGACCGGAGTCACTGAGAGTGGGGATGTCGTTGGTGAATAACGCATAGAGCAGTGGCGATAGGCAGCTGCCTTGAGGTACCCCTGCTCTAATGGGTTTACATGCTGACTGTTTGTTCTCGACCGAGACATAGAAGCTTCGTTTGTCCAGAAACGAGGCTATTACTCGCCCGAGCATCGGTGGGATGTCCGTCTCTAACAGCTTGTGTAATAAGCCCTCGTGCCAAACTCGATCGAAAGCCTTCTCCATATCGAGAAAGACTCCGACTGTGCGCCTGCCCTTGTTTAGCTCGAAGGCCATGTGATGGAGCACTCGTACAAGCTGAAGAGTGGTACTGTGGCTGTCTCTGAAACCAAATTGTTCAGGCCTAAGCTGGATATGCGGGAATATCCTAAGTAATAGTAGGCGTTCGAACAACTTGGCTAAATTGGACAGCAGTGTAATCGGTCGGTAATGTTCTGGGCGATGACGATCTTTCCCTGGTTTCGGGAGAACAATGATTTTGCCAATCTTCCATGAAGATGGGAAATGTCCAGTGCGCAGTATTCCATTAAAGATACGGGTGAGTGCCACCAGACCCTTCCTAGGCAGCATGATGATCGCTGTGTTTGGAATCTCGTCGGGACCGGGTGATTTGCGCTTATTAAGCTTAGAGGCCTCCTTCCTAACCTCTTTAGGCGATATAAAATAATCACAAGTGGTGGGGCTGGGGCCGCGAGAAACTGCTCTACGCGTTCTATAACTCCTAGCGTGTGGGCAGGGTCGATAATGGGGTTCGGCTTAAATTGGCCCTCGAAGTGGTCCGCAAAAAGTTCCGCGCGTTCCGCTGCGTGGTAGTGGCGGATGCCAGCGGTATCAATAAGAGGGCAACTAGGGGCGGGGGTTCTAGTTATTTGTCGGGCCAAGCGATACAGTGCAGTGTCATCCTCACTGGCTTTAAAAATCACTTGGTCCCACGAATGTTGCCTGTAAATTGCGATTTCTGACCGCAGTTCGGCGCTGATCCTGTTTAGGTCCCTCTTAGCAACTGGGCAGCGAGTTTGACACCAGTGTTTGCGTAGGGCCCTCTTTTGTTGAATTTTTGAGCGGAGGTGCGCCGGTAAAATTTGCTTTCCAGAAGCTGTGGCTGAAATTTTGGTAGACTCCCTTAGAGCCTGTGCAAAGGCAGTTGTGAAGGTACTAACTGCCTCTTCGACTTCTAAGGGAGTGGAAATGCCACCAGCCGGGAGTTGGTAACCCAACATGGTGCGGTGAAAGTTGGCCCAGTCTGTTGTTCTACGGGGGCTGGGGAGCGGTTTACCAGTTGCGGACACTCCAAGGACCAATAAGATTGGCAGATGCTGAGTGTCAGTGTCGTGGAGGACCTCTAACGACATTTACCAGCTGATCTTGTGGGCTAAGGCGATGTCCAATACGTCCGGTGCGTGATTGTCCGTAGAGGGGTAGTGTGTTGGTGATCCTGGACCGATGACTAAATAGTTTTTACTCTCAGCATCTGCTTTTAGTTCACGACCCGATTTGGATGAAATTCGTGAACCCCATTGTTGGTGTTTGGTATTAAGGTCACCTAAGATAAGTGTGGGGGTGGCATCGCAAAAGATATTGTCGATGTCACTTGGATCGAAGGGGGTTGCTGGTGGCTTATATGCGGCGAAGACTTTAAGCTCCGCATTGCCGACCTTTAGTTTTACACCTATAGACCGAGTGTATGTAAAATGGGGAAGGGGTAGTAATTCGTGAATAAGGTCACGTCTAATTAATACAGCCGTACCCCTGAAGGCCATATTAGCGGGAGAAATTTCGTCTCGCCTATAGGTGAAGAAATTTGGAATACGGAGCTCATTCTCACCTCGGAGTTTCGTTTCGCCCAGTAACACAATGTGAACATCGTGTTCCTGGACTAACGTTCTGAGGGCGGCTGTCTTGCCAATTATGCCCCCAGGGTTCCAATACACAATTCTTAATTTAAGGCCCCGATGAGGCCCCATTAAATTCCCACGTAAGAATTGTGGTGAGTTGTGCCAAGCCGTTAAAAAGGGCTGGCAGGGGATTTTGGCCGGCAGCTATGGCCTCTATGGCCGCGTTTAGCGCCGCTATTGCGGCTCTGGCAACATTTAGTGCACCAGCTTGCATGCGGGGTGGGCCCTGTGTGTGTGGCATGCCGCTAGGGCGGTTTGACGTGGTGGGTTGCGTCTGTTGTGTAGCGGCCGCTTGAGGCTGCATTTTCGGGATAGTCTGCGCTAACAGTGGTTTAGGGGGTTGCGGGGGGTCCGCAAATTGGGGGGGGGGGCATAAAAATGTAGGGGGCGAAATGTGTGTCCGGCGCTAACGGAATATTAGCCGGGACCGTTGTTGCGGGTTGGGGGGCGGATTTTTTCCGGCGTGGCCTCTTTTTTCTCCCGAGAGCTTGGGATCTGTCGGTGGGGGGGTTGGCGGGGGACATTAAATTTGCGCCCGAGGACAAGTCGTACTCCTGCGGCTGCAATTGTTGCAGGGGAGTAGGTGAAGGCGGGGGCAAATTTGTAGCCCGTTGGGCTTTATTGCGGGGCAACGGAGGGTTAATGGTCACCCCCCTACGTCTCGCCTCGCGCCGGAAAACGGGACACGAGCGGCTGTTGGCTGTGACGCATTTGACTGCAACCGATTGTCGATCGCAGTCGGACGCCGGGTGCTCGCCGCCGCAGCGCACACATTTGATTGGCCGGTGGCAGTTACAGGAGGCGTGGCCAAATGCCTGGCACCTATGGCATTGCGCCGGACCGGGGCGGGTACGCCAAGCCTCGATCGTTATGCCAGGCATGCTGAGCAGCTCGTTTACTGCGTACAGCTGTTGCAGCTCCGCAGAAGTGTGCCTGAGCTGTAGCTGAGCATAATATATGCAGTTGGGTCGACCCCTAACTGCAGGAATTTGCCGCACGTGCGACACTGGGAAGCCGGCGAAGGCGAGGTCTTCGGCTATCTCATTGAGCGAGGTGTCTTGAGGGAGTCCCTTTAGCGCGATTTTTTGCGGCCGCTCGCTGTCTAAGCTGTAGCAGTACCAAGATACTGCGTGGTCCAACTCAGACAGCTCGTCTATATAGGCCACTACCGTACGATACTCCAGGGGCGATTTAGGGAAAAATCGTACCCCTTTGCCAAACGGCCGGGCGTTGGGTGCGTGGCCTAATATAGAATGCAACTTTTTTAGATGCGTCGACCACTGGGGGAGGGACTCTACGACTATGGGGGGGTGACTATTTTTGTCTTTTTGGGCGTTGGCACTGGCATCAACGCTAGCCGGCTGAGTGACAGATTTCGATGGCGGGGCTATAGCGGTTTGGGCGCTTATTGCCTGGGCATAGGAGCGACCGCTGGGCGGCGCTAGCGCTGGGGGTGCGGCAGGCTGGGGGGGGGTAACTACTGAGATTTCCATCCCTTCAACAGGGGTGGGGTCATGAGGCACCTCTACAGCGGCTTTGGAAGTACTCGGTTGGCTGGCGAGAGCCTTTTGCCGATCGGCAATTACCTCTCTGGCCTCAAGTCGGGCACGCTCGGTGGGGTCCTTGGAAGGGCTGAGAGCAAAAGGTCTCGGCCGTGTGTCTCTGCCGCGTACCCGTGGGTCTCTTTGCGGTAGAAGAATTGAGGGCGGGTTAAAGTTTCGCGATGCTGACATGGGGGGCGTTATTTTTGACGTACTGTCCTTATTTGAAGTAGATGAATTCGGGTCTGGCCGGGGCGGGGTGTCCTCAATAGGAGAGAGCATTGGTGGCATGGTAGGGAGGTCCTCGTCTCGAAATATTTCGTCGCCGGACTCAGAGGCCGAGTACACCGACGACTGTGATATGGCCGAGGCCATAGAAGTCCTAGACAGGGGGCGAGAGGGTGGAAACGCGACCGAAAAGGGGCGGTCCGCGGCAGAGATTTCGCCGGTAAACAAATTACGCGCCACGACGGCGGCTGAGGGCTGGGAGCGTAGCCATACGCCACGTTTGCGTACGCCACCTCTGCGTACCGGTGGGGGAGCTGCTACGGGGGGCGGCATTATTTAAAAGTTATGACATACACAGAAACAAAAACATACCTCGGCGTCGAAACAGGCAGCAGTGGGGGGGGGGGTCCCGGAGGGGCCGCCCTTAAGAAACTGACAACCTATCGATCCGCGGCAAGAGAATTGCCGAGCAAAAATAAAATGAAAGCGCTTACCAAATTGTCCGAAAAGCAGCTGAAAAAGCGGCACCCGTCTAACTTTCAAGCGCTTTACTCGTAGGCGCAAACACGCAGAACACAACAAACACCTAGTCTCGTCTGTGCACGCACGTCCGCCGTCTACAGAAAATATTCTCTTGGAGCACATACACTGTTTTTCACTTTGGAAGGATTTTGCTCTATGGAGAATGATTTACTACCAACGTACTGATGGATGGCGGCAGGCGGATGGCAAAAGGCGGAGCTACTGTCAGAACGTGACTTTTCGATTTTTTAGCAAAACTGTAAAGTGAACCACATGTGTTTTTTGGTTCTCACACATTCATTTCTAGACATAAATGTATGCCAATTGATTTTTTATACTATGCAAAACACAACTGACATAGTAGTAAAATAAAAAATGTAAAATGTCAAAATTTGTACTAAAAGTTCGAAAACATTTTTTTTTTTTTTTTTTTCTAACTACTGGCTACTGTTGTTGGCCGCAGATGGCCTTTACAACTACACGCGGACTAACTTTTGCTGCGGTGCTGCTTGCACTCTTCAGCGAAAAGTTGGGGCGGTTTGCGCAAGGGTGTCCTAGACACGAACCTCGGCTTGGGCAACCGCTCTTAGAAACTAAAATTTGTATCTAACTAAATTTTACAGCCGTTTCGGAAAATAGCAAAGGCGTTCTGAAGAGAAGAAACGGCAAGAAACTCTTCAGCACTCGCCTATTATTATTTAAATCTAACTAGTCGAAGCGCCCGGGTATATTAGTGAACCTAGTATACCCGCGCGCTCGAGTGTGTGTGTGTGTGTTAAAACTAAACTGTCTAATGTTCCGTCGCCGCCGGCGGCGACGTATTCTGTATATATTTCTATAATCTGTGTTCGCGGACGCGGGCGCTGAAGGCGCTTGAGCTTTGAGCCTGCTGGTTATATCATCGTCAGAGTCAATTATGACGTGCCTCGGATATCTAAACGGTCCTAAGGCCCCTCTAATGGGGGCATAGTTGGAAGATTGCCTAATTAGGGGATTGGGGTGGAGGGCTGCCGACTCAAAGTAGCGTTTAGACGCATCTTTGATGAAGGCTTTTATGGTCGGAAGCTCGAAATCACTATGGAGATCGATATTACGCATATAGTACGGGGCGCCGACTGCGCCTCGCATAAAGCAATTTTGTAAGACTTGCAAGGAAGTAGTGTTGGTGTGACGAAACGCTACGCTCGCATAAGTGAGTATGGGCCGAATACAAGTTTTGTAAAGCGTTATCTTATTTCTAAGAGACATTTTACTGTACTTGTTTAACATTGGCTTAAGACGACCGAGAACGAATGCTGCTCGATCTCTTACTCTTTTAATGTGGGCTCTGAAATTAAGACGAGAGTCTAAAATGACCCCTAAATATTTGACCTTTTTAACCCACGGAATGGGTTGAACATATAGGTGGACTGGGGTGAGTTGCCTTGTGACCTTTACCGATTTTCGGCCCCGGGCGAAGTGCACTGCTGCACTTTTCTCGGGGTTAACCTCGATTCTCCACTTCCGAAACCAATCGCCTAAGGCGTTGGCGGCAGACTGGAGGGCCAGGCTTATACGACGGACGTGTCGGTGAGAACAGTAGAGCGCCGTATCGTCCGCGAAGAGCGCCACATTAACGTTCGAGGGACGAGGTATATCGTTTGTGAATAGGGAATAGAGTAAAGGGGAAAGCACGGAGCCCTGGGGGACACCTGCACCTATGGGGTGGGGAGACGAATGACTTCGTTCTACGCGATAGCGAAAACTACGATCCCTAAGGAAGTCTCGTAATATGAGCACGAGACGGTCTGGGACACCGAGATTGTACAGCTTGTAAATCAAGCCGTTATGCCAGACTTTATCGAAAGCTTTCGCTACATCGAAGAAGAGGGCTCCTGTGCTGAAAGGCTTAGGGGACCTATTGAGACCTTGGAGGATGTGCTCCGTTATGCGGTGCACTTGATTGACACACGAGTGATTAGCTCGAAAACCGAACTGTTCGTCAATCAGAATGCCTTTAGACTGAACGTAGTCTTTCAGGCGAGAAAGGAGGAGTCGTTCATATAATTTTCCCAAAGTCTTTAAGAGACTAATGGGTCTATATGACGTGGCTACGTTACTAGGTTTACCCAGTTTAGGGATACCTATAACGTCAGCTTCTTTCCAAGAGTCGGGAAAGATGCAATTTGCCATGGCCGCATTGAAGATGCTGACCAATAGAAGGAGGAGCTGAGCGGGGAGGATTTTTAGAAGCCTATTTGAGATCCCATCGGCACCCGGGGCCTTTTTGGGTTGTAAGTCTTTGATGATCTTTTCGACCTCAGAGACTGTTACGGGGGGAAGTGAGTCAAGTGGGGGAAGGGCCGCTCTCCGCTCCACTTCCCTGTCCACTTCATCGACGTGAGCTTGGTCAGTGGGTTGTTCGCTGAGCGAACACTGACTTTCTAGCGATTTGGCTAGGCATTCGGCCTTTTCGTCGTCGTCAAATGCGATTGTCGCGTTTGCGTCGACTAAAGGCGGCATAGTACTCACTACGTCGGATTTTAACGCTCGAGCCATCTGATAGTACGCTAAGTGGGAAGGCGATATCTCTTTCATGAGATTGTCCCACTTTTCGTTCCTAACTTCGGCTATTTTTGTCTTTACGGCACGTTGTAAAGATCTGAGCGATGCCCTGTTTACCTCAGACGGATAATTGTCGTACCGTCGAGTAGCCGCGTTCTTAGCTCTCAATAGCAACCTCACGTCCTCCGGCAGATTCCAGCGGAGATTATTCTCTACTGTAATCCGCTTAGAGCACTCCGCTACAGCGGACTGGAGGTGGCTAGTAAGCGCTTCGACCGCTAAACTAACATCGTCGGCTGAGACAATATTGTCCGGGATCCTATTTAGGTGGGGCGAGTCTATTTTTCCTAGGTTTTCACCTAGTCTCCGCCAGTCGACCACGTCCTTAACGGACGGATGACCGTCGGTTGGGGACCCTAGTCGTAAGAGGACCGGCCTATGGTCAGATGTAAGCTCGTGTAACACCTCTATGGAATGCAGCCTTAAGGCTACGTTCTTAAGAAGTGCTATGTCAAGTATGTCAGGTCTATGTGTCACTACTTCGGGGAAGTGGGTCGGAGAGATGGGCGCAATAACATCGAAACCTAACGGGTCGACTAGGGCATCTAGTCGTTTGCCGTTTAGCGATGTTGAATGCGAATTCCATCGCTTATGTTTGCAGTTTAGGTCGCCTGCTAATACAACAGCGTTACCTAAGTCAAACAGCGTTTTAAGATCGCTTTGTAATATCACCTTTGTAGGTGACAAATACACAGAGGCCAGTACTATGGGACTGTGCCCTGTCATCGCTATACGGATAACCGACGCTTCTAAATTCTCTAACGGAGGAGTGTCGAGAGGTACGCAGTGCAGAGATCTTTTATAATAAATGAGCGTTCCTCCCTTACAGGTGGGCCGATCATTTCTAACCAGTGCGTAGTTTGCGATCTTAGGACCCCTACGCTTTGGTTTAAGAAAAGTCTCTTGCACTAAAAGTACATCGATCTCGTGTGTTTTAAGAAATTCTGATATTTCATCGCGACGGGCTAGGGACCGCTTTAGTAGTTTGTGGCGCGGGCGGGGACAACGGGGCCAATTTCCGCGCCGGGGGGGCAGGAGTCGCCTTAAGGGAGGCTCCTGACTGAGATACGGGGGGACGGGGAACTGCCTTTTGTGCTGGTGCAGCAAACTGCGGCAGCAAAGGGGCAGACTTATTAATTGAGACTGGCAAAGAAGGATATTGCCGCTCTGAGTAAAGTGCGGGCGTTCTCGCCTTAAGAGGGGTGGGGGGGGCCTTATTTGCCGCCGCCGCATATGAACGGGGAGCCTTAGGGCACCCGCGATAGTTCGCAGGGTGGCCCGCCATGCCGCAAAGGACACAGCTTGGAGGCTCGGGGTCGTCCCTTTTCCTCTGACAAAGGGCTGTACCACCATGATCCTGTAGGCACTTAACGCAACGGGGAAAGCCGTTGCAGTTTTTGGCCGAGTGACCATAATTTTGGCAGCGATGGCACTGCCCTGGGTATGTTCTTTTGTTTGGTTGTTCGACAACCAAACCAGACAATTTGCAAATCTCCTTTACGGAGAAGATTCGCTTGCCTTCTGTGGTGAAGTTTAGAACCACCAAAACTAAGTTTAGTGGCCTTTTCGAACGACCGCCGATCATGCGGTGGACGGCGTTAACCGGATAACCTTGTGAAACAAGGTCGCACTTAATTTCGGCCACCGGTATTTCATGCGGGAGGCCGCGAATTACCACGCGTAATTCTCGCTCGTCCTCAAGCGCGTATGTATGATATGGGAAATTTTTATCCCGTAACAATTTGGTTAGACCACGGTGGTCATCTGACGATTGAACCTGGATTTTAATCCCTAGTTCGCCCATATTAGATGCCTTCAAGAAATTAATTTTCTTGTCCGACATCAATGTGGCTACGTGGTTCCACACTTTTTTATCGTGTAGAACGATCGCTGGAGGTAATTTGCGCCTAGCCTGTCCGTTATCGGCAACGGACGGCCCTACTGGGGGCTGAGACGGCAGGGGGGTGGGGGCGGGGGCGACAGAGGAGGAAGCTAATGCCGTCTCACTCTTGTCGGACGCGGCCGACGGCGATATCCCTATCTCGCTCGCGGGACGGGGGGCGCGGTTTCTGGCAGCGCGCTTGCGCGGAGGTTTCGCGGCGGTCGGGCTTCCAGGAGCCGGGACCGGCGACCTCTTGCCTGAGGAACGTTTTGTTCCTCGGGCCTTGCCGGATCCAACGACGGTAAAACCGTCATTGGTTTGATTATCGACGGCGGCGTCGATAATCATATCGGACTCCGAGTCCGATACGCGAACGCGCGAATGCGAGCGAGACCTAGTCGGCGAAGACTCGATCGAGCGAAAACGCGACGGCGTGGCGGTTTTGGAGGCCACATCTGACTCGTCGGACGAGTCAGCCTGAACGGGGATGGAGCGCGGCAGAGGCGACGACGGTATAACCAGCGGCGGCTCAGGCTCGACATCGATAAACGCCGCATGTTCCGGTGACATGGGCGAGAGGGGGAGGCTGCGTTGAGCTTTAAAGCTCCGGGCCACCTCCGGAAACTTTTGGTCTAAAAAGGCCAAAAGTTCCCGGAGTAGGCCCCCGCCGCTGTCCTCGACCTCCTCCATCGCCTCTAAGGCGATGCGTGGATGCTTTGTCGAATTAGCTTTCTAACCGCTATGGATAGAGAGCGTGTGCCTGGCGTGTTCCCTGGCCGGTGCGTCCCAGTGCAAAGTGCAAAGCACGATGCGTGGGGTGATCCTAATAGTCCTAATCTCCGGGCGTAGTGCAATGCGTGGGAGATCCTAGACGTAAACTATTGAAAGTAAGGGTGTAGCGTACTGAAAAGTACTCACTACACCGACGGAACGAATTGAACAGTCCTGAAAAGGACTGCGAAACGGGAATGCAACCAGCTGCAACAAACAACAACGTTCGCGGGCTCGACCGCCAAGGCGAGAGCAAAAACCGGGCGAAAAAACTATGCGCGGGCAGCTGTAGTTGCACGCGACGCGACGCGAAACCGTAACCGTACGAATACTGCTCAAACACGTGAGTGCGAGCAAGAAAGTATTCGGAGCGAGCGAGAGAGCGATAGAGAGCAGTCAGGAGACACCGAGACGTGTGCTCGCGGACCGACGCTCAGCGCGAATGTGTGTGAGTTCGAAAACATTTTTTTTTTTTATTTTTTTCTAACTACTGGCTACTGTTGTTGGCCGCAGATGGCCTTTACAACTACACGCGGACTAACTTTTGCTGCGGTGCTGCTTGCACTCTTCAGCGAAAAGTTGGGGCGGTTTGCGCAAGGGTGTCCTAGACACGAACCTCGGCTTGGGCAACCGCTCTTAGAAACTAAAATTTGTATCTAACTAAATTTTACCGCCGTTTCGGAAAATAGCAAAGGCGTTCTGAAGAGAAGAAACGGCAAGAAACTCTTCAGCACTCGCCTATTATTATTTAAATCTAACTAGTCGAAGCGCCCGGGTATATTAGTGAACCTAGTATACCCGCGCGCTCGAGTGTGTGTGTGTGTGTTAAAACTAAGCTGTCTAATGTTCCGTCGCCGCCGGCGGCGACGTATTCTGTATATATTTCTATAATCTGTGATCGCGGACGCGAGCGCTGAAGGCGCTTGAGCTTTGAGCCTGCTGGTTATATCATCGTCTGAGTCAATTATGACGTGCCTCGGATATCTAAACGGTCCTAAGGCCCCTCTAATAGTTGGAAGATTGCCTAATTAGGGGATTGGGGTGGAGGGCTGCCGACTCAAAGTAGCGTTTAGACGCATCTTTGATGAAGGCTTTTATGGTCGGAAGCTCGAAATCACTATGGAGATCGATGTTACGCATATAGTACGGGGCGCCGACTGCGCCTCGCATAAAGCGATTTTGTAAGACTTGCAAGGAAGTAGTGTTGGTGTGACCAAACGCTACGCTCGCATATGTGAGTATGGGCCGAATACAAGTTTTGTAAAGCGTCACCTTATTTCTAAGAGACATTTTACTGTACTTGTTTAACATTGGCTTAAGACGACCGAGAACAAAGGCTGCTCGATCTCTTACTCTTTTAATGTGGGCTCTGAAATTAAGACGAGAGTCTAAAGTGACCCCTAAATATTTGACCTTTTTAACCCACGGAATGGGTTGGCCATATAGGTGGACTGGGGTGAGTTGCCTTGTGACCTTTACCGATTTTCGGCCCCGGGCGAAGTGCACTGCTGCACTTTTCTCGGGGTTAACCTCGATTCTCCACTTCCGAAACCAATCGCCTAAGGCGTTGGCGGCAGACTGGAGGGCCAGGCTTATACGACGGACGTGTCGGTGAGAACAGTAGAGCGCCGTATCGTCCGCGAAGAGCGCCACATTAACGTTCGAGGGACGAGGTATATCGTTTGTGAATAGGGAATAGAGTAAAGGGGAAAGCACGGAGCCCTGGGGGACACCTGCACCTATGGGGTGGGGAGACGAATGACTTCGTTCTACGCGATAGCGAAAACTACGATCCCTAAGGAAGTCTCGTAATATGAGCACGAGACGGTCTGGGACACCGAGATTGTACAGCTTGTAAATCAAGCCGTTATGCCAGACTTTATCGAAAGCTTTCGCTACATCGAAGAAGAGGGCTCCTGTGCTGAAAGGCTTAGGGGACCTATTGAGACCTTGGAGGATGTGCTCCGTTATGCGGTGCACTTGATTGACACACGAGTGATTAGCTCGAAAACCGAACTGTTCGTTAATCAGAATGCCTTTAGACTGAACGTAGTCTTTCAGGCGAGAAAGGAGGAGTCGTTCATATAATTTTCCCAAAGTCTTTAAGAGACTAATGGGTCTATATGACGTGGCTACGTTACTAGGTTTACCCAGTTTAGGGATACCTATAACGTCAGCTTCTTTCCAAGAATCGGGAAAGATGCAATTTGCCATGGCCGCATTGAAGATGCTGACCAATAGAAGGAGGAGCTGAGCGGGGAGGATTTTTAGAAGCCTATTTGAGATCCCATCGGCACCCGGGGCCTTTTTGGGTTGTAAGTCTTTGATGATCTTTTCGACCTCAGAGACTGTTACGGGGGGAAGTGAGTCAAGTGGGGGAAGGGCCGCTCTCCGCTCCACTTCCCTGTCCACTTCATCGACGTGAGCTTGGTCAGTGGGTTGTTCGCTGAGCGAACACTGACTTTCTAGCGATTTGGCTAGGCATTCGGCCTTTTCGTCGTCGTCAAATGCGATTGTCGCGTTTGCGTCGACTAAAGGCGGCATAGTACTCACTACGTCGGATTTTAACGCTCGAGCCATCTGATAGTACGCTAAGTGGGAAGGCGATATCTCTTTCATGAGATTGTCCCACTTTTCGTTCCTAACTTCGGCTATTTTTGTCTTTACGGCACGTTGTAAAGATCTGAGCGATGCCCTGTTTACCTCAGACGGATAATTGTCGTACCGTCGAGTAGCCGCGTTCTTAGCTCTCAATAGCAACCTCACGTCCTCCGGCAGATTCCAGCGGAGATTATTCTCTACTGTAATCCGCTTAGAGCACTCCGCTACAGCGGACTGGAGGTGGCTAGTAAGCGCTTCGACCGCTAAACTAACATCGTCGGCTGAGACAATATTGTCCGGGATCCTATTTAGGTGGGGCGAGTCTATTTTTCCTAGGTTTTCACCTAGTCTCCGCCAGTCGACCACGTCCTTAACGGACGGATGACCGTCGGTTGGGGACCCTAGTCGTAAGAGGACCGGCCTATGGTCAGATGTAAGCTCGTGTAACACCTCTATGGAATGCAGCCTTAAGGCTACGTTCTTAAGAAGTGCTATGTCAAGTATGTCAGGTCTATGTGTCACTACTTCGGGAAAGTGGGTCGGAGAGATGGAGTTCGAAAACAGATTTTGAAGCCTCATATTTATATGAAACTGAGCAGCCAATCAGAGCACAGACGAAAGTGGGAGAATGGCTCGGAACAAAAACACCATTGAAAAATATTAAATTACTGGCTCGGCCCAATATAAAATTAGAAAGTTCGAGGTAAAAATCTGGAAAATACCGGTTTGAACTGGTTATTGGGTTTCCAAAATAAAAACAACGTTCTCTGATTGGTCTAAAATAAATGATTTGAACATTTCCTCCTAGACCGAAAAGTATAAAAGGAGACGCAATTTTCATACAGTATGCAGTGAAAGTTCAACAGTTCCAGGAAAATAAGTGAAGAAACCAACTGAAGAAAGAACAAGTTATATATATATGTCAAGAAAGAACCAACATTTTTATAACTCAAGATTACTTCAAGAAAGAAGTAACATTTTTATAAATCAAGAAAATTCGTAGAAGTTAAGTAAAATCAGTGAAGCGTAAATTAAAATCACGATTTTAAAGAAAGTGTTTGTAATTTATAGATAAGTGTTTGTAAATTATAATTTTGAAAAATGTTAAATGAGTTGTCTATATAAGTGTTAATTGCGTTTAAGGCAATTATAAGCTGTTGCAAGCAGAATCCAATTTGTTTAATTTTTTCAATTTTACAGTGGGCTTTTTCAGAGCCCAGATTTCTATAAACCTACAGTCCACTAGCTCTGTCCGCAACAGTTTATTTGGTCCTTCGGTAGCCGGATCACAACCTGTGTAGATCCTTAGGTAATCCGTAAAGTTCCGAAGTTATAAGTAATTTAAAGTGAATTTTTATTTTTCTGAAAAAAGTGTTAATTTTAGAAAAGTGCAAAAAGTGTATGATCCGTAAGTAAAGTGAAATTATTGACACTAAGTCTTTATTTTTGAGTGCTTACCTATTGTTTCGTGTATTTTTTATAACTCTGTGTGTCGTAATTATTGGGGTCATTTTCGGTTTCAAATTACGTAAATTTTTGTAAAACGTTTAAATTCACTGGAGTCGTTGTGAAAACGTTAAAAATAAATCGTGGTGACCTACGTATACGTATTTCGGGCAATACGTGTACTAGTTAAAATTCAAATTTTTTAAATTTTTTCAGTTTTAAGTTTTGAAAAAGTCTTATACACGCGTGTTATACCGTGTATTCATTTTAAAATTCACGTTTGTGCACGTATTACTTATGATACGTGTACTAGTTATAATTTTTAAAATATTTCAATTTTCCTGAATTTAAAATTTTTAAATTTTCATAACTTTTCAGTTTTAAATTTTTAAATTTTCAGTTTTCAATTTTGAAAACGTCTTGTACATGCGTGTTATCCCGTGTACTTATTTTGAATTTACGTTCGTGCACGTATTCCTTGCGGTACGTGTACTTTTAATAATAATTTTTGTTACGGACGGACAGCAACAGTAACGTTGCACCGTCGACATACGCGCAAAAAATGAACTTTCAAAAAACTACGCAACTAGTTTTATCAAAACTCAAAGTTGCTAGTTCCTGAAAATGTCACGGCTTCTGTGGAGCTACCAACGTGGGAATCTTCTCTTACACCCTACTGGGTGTTGAGGTGCGGGTGTCGGGGGAGGGGAGTTTACCTCCCACCATGACCCGGGCAGAAGCTCAGGGGTGCTGAACACCCCCGGTGAAATATTAGAGAGGAGGCCTACTTTTCAGGCCCCCTTGTGGGTGATAATTTTGTCGCCGTAAGCGATATAGAAAATAGAAAAAATGAAATACGAGAGTAGACGCCAGAAAAGAAAACAAAAATAGAAGCAAAAATAAAAACAAAAGTAAAAATAAAGCAAAACAAAAGAGCGAAATTAAGATAAAATTAAAAACGAAGCAAAAACAAAACAAAAACGAAAATAAAAATAAAAATAAAATAAAAATAAAAGCGAAATAAAAACAGAAATAAAAGCAAAAATAAAATAGAGGCGAGAAGGGCAATAAGAATGGAATGGAATGAAGGGAGGAGGGTAAGGAGGTAGGAGGATGAATAAGTAAACTTATTCACCCACAGGAATAAGCTCTCGGGGGAGAGCCCTGCCTTCCGGCGGGCGGGCGTGTAGGGGTGCTATACCCCTAAGGTGTGTATGGTGACTGTTGTCCGCGCGGGTGAATAATCGTTTCGACAAACCAGATATGAACTCTGCGAGTGGCTCGGTTTTGGTGTCTCTAGCGATGGTGGAGTTGCGGACGTAGCGTCCCGCGCCGGTGATTAATCTCAGCGACTTATTTTGGACAACCTGGAGCTTACGTTTGTTGGTAGAAGATAGAAGACCGTACCAAGCAGGGGCTGCGTAGGTCAGTCTCGACCGTATGTACAACTTGTACAGGCGAATTTTGGTTCTGAGTGGCAAGTCAGAGGAAAGCACCGGTCTAAGGCACGCCCGTGACGCGACCGCGCCTGCTGACACATGGTCTAGCATTTTGCGCATGCGTAAGGGGCGGTCTATAATACAACCTAGGTACTTTACGCTGGGTTGCCACTCAATGACTTGACCTCGAAACACAAGTTTCGGTGGGAGAAACTTTTGCAGGCCGGTCAATAGTGCTGATGTCTTGCTGGCATTAACGGCTATTCTCCACTTGTCCAGCCAGCCAGGCAAAGTGTCCAATAGTCGCTGCATTTTTTTGGCTGCTAAACTAGCTTTGCGGGAGGAGGACGTATAGGCGCTGTCGTCCGCGTAAAGGGCTAGGATGACGTCTTCAACACCTTCAGCTAGACCGGAGTCACTGAGAGTGGGGATGTCGTTGGTGTATAACGCGTATAGCAGTGGCGATAGGCAGCTACCTTGAGGTACCCCTGCTCTAATGGGTTTACATGCTGACTGGTTGTTCTCGACCGAGACAAAGAAGCTTCGTTTGTCCAGAAACGAGGCTATTACTCGCCCGAGCATCGGAGGGATGTCCGTCTCTAACAGCTTGTGTATTAAGCCTTCGTGCCAAACTCGATCGAAAGCCTTCTCCATATCGAGAAAGACTCCGACAGTGCGCCTGCCCTTGTTTAGCTCGAAGGCCATGTGATGGAGCACTCGTACAAGCTGAAGAGTGGTACTGTGGCTGTCTCTAAAACCAAACTGTTCAGGCCTAAGCTGGATATGCGGGGATATCCTAAGTAAAAGTAGGCGTTCGAACAACTTGGCTAAGTTGGACAGCAGTGTAATCGGTCGGTAATGTTCTGGGCGATGACGATCTTTCCCTGGTTTCGGGAGAACAATGATTTTGCCGATCTTCCACGGAGATGGGAAATGTCCAGTGCGCAATATCCCATTAAAGATACGGGTGAGTGCCACCAGACCCTTCCTAGGCAGCATAATAATCGCTGTGTTTGGAATCTCGTCGGGACCGGGTGATTTGCGCTTGTTAAGCTTAGAGGCCTCCTTCCTAACCTCTTTAGGCGAGATAAAGTAATCACCTCTGAGTGGTGGGGCTGGGGCCGCGAGAAACTGCTTTACGCGTTCTGTAACTCCTAACGTGTGGACAGGGTCGATAATGGGGTTCGGTTGAAATTGGTCCTCAAAGTGGTCCGCAAAAAGTTCCGCGCGTTCTACTGCGTGGTAACGGCGAATGCCAGCGGTATCGATGAGAGGGCAAATTGGGGCGGGGGTTTTGGTTATTTGACGGGCCAAGCGATACAGTGCCGTGTCGTCCTCACTGGCTTTGAATATAACCTGGTCCCATGAGTGTTGTCTGAAGTTACTGATTTCAGCTGTCAGTTCCGCACTAATCTTGTTGAGGTCCCTCTTCACCACTGGGCAACGAGTGTCGCACCAGAGCTTTCGGAGGTCCCTCTTAGTCTTAAGTTTAGCGTGCAGGTGCGCCGGTAGCAACTGCTTACCAGAGGCTGTGGCTGAGACACTGGTGGACTCCCTTAGAGCCTGTGCAATGGCAGTTGTGAAGGTACTAACTGCCTCTTCGACTTCTAAGGGAGTGGTAATGCCACCAGCCGGGAGTTTATAGTCCAGCATGGCGCGGTGGAAAGTGGCCCAGTCTGTTATTCTGCGGGGGTTGGGGAGCGGTTTACCAGTTGCGGACACTCCAAGGACCAATAAGATTGGCAGATGCTGAGTGTCAGTGTCGTGGAGGACCTCTAACGACATTGACCAGCTAATATTGTGGGCTAATGCGATGTCCAATACGTCCGGCGCGTGATTGTCAGTAGAGGGGTAGTGCGTTGGTGATCCTGGACCGATGACTAAATAGTTTTTGCTCTCAGCATCTGCTTTTAGTTCACGACCCGATTTGGATGAAATTCGTGAACCCCAGTGTTGATGTTTGGTGTTGAGGTCACCTAAGATAAGTGTGGGGGTGGCATCGCAAAAGATATTGTCGATGTCACTTGGATCGAAGGGGGTTGATGGTGGCTTATATGCGGCGAAGACTTTAAGCTCCGCATTGCCGACCTTTAGTTTTACACCTATAGACCGTATGTATGTAAAAAGGGGAAGGGGTAATAATTCGTGAATAAGGTCACGTCTAATTAATACAGCCGTACCCCTGAAGGCCATATTAGCGGGAGAAATTTCGTCTCGCCTATAGGTGAAGAAATTTGGAATGCGGAGCTCATTCTCACCTCGGAGTTTCGTTTCGCCCAGTAACACAATGTGAACATCGTGTTCCTGGACTAACGTTCTGAGGGCGGCTGTCTTGCCAGTTATGCCCCCAGGGTTCCAGTACACAATTCTCAATTTAAGGCCCCGATGAGGCCCCATTAAATTCCCACGTGAGAATTGTGGTGAGTTATGCCAATCCATTAAAAAGGGCTGGCAAAGGGTTTTGTCCTGCGGCGATGGCCTCTATGGCCGCGTTGAGTGCCGCTATGGTGGCTCTCGCTATGTTGAGCGCGCCTGTAGACATTTGGGTGGGCCCCTGTGTCTGGTAGTGGCCACTAGGGTGACTTGAAGCAGGCGGTTTAGGCTGCTGGGCAGCGATAGCGTAAGGCTGTGATGTTTTGGGGGGCTGGGGGGGGTCTACAAATTGCGGGGGGGGCACGAGAATAATTGGGGCGGGTAATTGGGCCGCAGTTTGTTGAGCGGTTGTGCCCTGTGTTACTGGTTTTTTCTTTTTATTCCTCTTTTTCTTCCCGAGAGCTTGGGAACGTTCTGTGGGAGGATTGGCGGGGGGAATTAGGGTAGCTCCTACCGAAAGGTCGTACTCCTGAGGGAGTAATTGCTGAAGGGGCGTAGGTAATGGAGGGGGCAAATTAGTTGCCTGTTTAGTTTTGCGCCGAGGTAGCGGAGGTGCTACAGTCACCCCTTTTCTCCTCGCTTCACGCCTAAATACCGGGCAAGAACGGTTGTTTGCTGTATGCGCCTGCTTACAGTTTGCACATTTAAGTGCAGCCGTTTGCCGATCGCAGTCCGAGGCGGGGTGCTCACCGCCGCAGCGGACACATTTTATTGGGCGATGGCAATTTGAGGAGGCGTGGCCAAATGCCTGGCACCTATGGCACTGTGCCGGGCCTGGGCGAGTACGCCACGCTTCGATGGTAATGCCAGGCATACTAAGCAGCTCACTAACTGCATATAGCTCCTGTAACTCGGCGACTGTGTGCCTATGTTGCAATTGAGCATAGTATATACAGTTAGGACGCCCCCTGACCGCAGGAATTTGCCGTATGTGCGACACTGGGAAGTGAGCTGAAGCGAGGTCCTCCGCTATTTCATCCAAGGATGTGTCTTGTGGGAGCCCTTTAATTGCCACTTTCTGCGGACGTTCGCTGTCTAAGCTGTAGCAGTACCAGTGTACCGCGCTATCGAGCTTAGACAGCTCGTCAATGTAGGCCACTACCGTTCGGTATTCGATTGGCGACTTAGGGAAAAAGCGTACGCCTTTTCCGAAGGGACGGGCATTAGGGGCATGGCCTAAAATTGCGTGCAATTTTTTTAAGTGGGTCGACCACTGAGGCAGGGACTCAACAACAATGGGAGGGTGACTGTTTTTTTTGCCGTCTTGGCCGTCTTGGCCGTTGCTTTTTGGGGATTGGGCTTTAGCGCTTTGTGCTGGCTGGGAAATTATTTGGCTCGAACCTATTGCCTGTGCGTAAGAGCGACCATTTTGCGTCGCTGAAGTTGACGTTGAGGGCTGAGGGGGGGTGACTTCGGATACTTCCATCCCTTCAGCTGGGGTGGGGTCATGGGGCACCTCTACGGCGGCTTTGGAGGTGCACGGTTGAGTGGCGAGAGCCTTTTGCCGATCGGCAATTACCTCTCTTGCCTCAAGTCGGGCACGCTCGGTGGGGTCTTTAGATGGGCTCAGAGCAAATGGTCTCGGCCGTGTGTCTCTTCCGCGTACCCGTGGGTCCCTTTGCGGTAGAGGAATTGAAGGCGGGTTCAGGTTCCACGGTGCTGACATGGGGGGGGGTTACTTTGGCTGTACTGCCATTTTTGGATGCTGGCAAGTTCGGGTCTGGCCGGGGCGGGGTGTCCTCAATAGGAGAGAGCATGGACGGTAGGGTAGGGAGGTCCTCATCCCTAAAGATTTCATCGCCAGACTCAGAGGCCGAGTATACCGACGACTGTGATATGGCCGAGGCCATAGACGTCCTTGATGGGGGCCGAGAGGGTGGGAACGCGACCGAAAAGGGCCGGTCCGCGGCAGAAATTTCGCCGGTAAATAAATTACGCGCCACGACGGCGGCTGAGGGCTGGGAGCGTAACCATACGCCCCGTTTACGTACGCCTCCTCTACGTACCGGTGGTGGGGGTCCTGGGGGTGGCGGCATTCCGCTAGATGGCTGCTACCAGCATCCCTTGATGCGAGTCCGGCTGCAGCTGGGTCTGAAGGGGTGGCCCAAAAAGGGCCGCCCTTAGAAGAGCGACAAACGACGGCGATCCGTGGCAATAATGCCGAGAAAATACAATAAAAATCGCTTACCGCTAAATCCTCCTCAAGACCGCTGAAAAAGCGGAAACCGTCTACCTTCAAGCGCTGCTTTTGTAGGCGCAAACACGCAGAACACAACAAACACCTAGTCTCGTCTGTGCACGCACGTCCGCCGTCTACAGGAATTGTTGTCTTGAAGCACATACACTTTTTTCACTTGAGATATAATTTTAACTTGGAGAGTATTATACACAAGGATAGGATGATGATGATGTGGAGCTACTGTCAGAACGTGACTTTTCGATTTTTTAGCAATACTGTAAAGTGAACCACATGTGTTTTTTGGTTCTCACGCATTCATTTCTAGACATAAATGTATGCCAATTAATTTTTTATACTATGCAAAACACAACTGACGTAGTAGTAAAATAAAAAATGTAAAAAGTCAAAATTTTTACTAAAAACAAATTTTGAAGCCTCATATTTATATGAAAATGAGCAGCCAATCAGAGCACAGACGAAAGTGGGAGAATGGCTCGGAACAAAAACACCATTGAAAAATATTAAATTAGAAAGTTCGAGGTAAAAATCTGGATAATACCGGTTTGAACTGGTTATTGGGTTTCCAAAATAAAAACAACGTTCTCTGATTGGTCTAAAATAAATGATTTGAACATTTCCTCCTAGACAAAAAAGTATAAAAGGAGACGCAATTTTCATACAGTATGCAGTGAAAGTTCAACAGTTCCAGGAAAATAAGTGAAGAAACCAACTGAAGAAAGAACAAGTTATATATATATGTCAAGAAAGAACCAACATTTTTATAACTCAAGATTACTTCAAGAAAGAAGTAACATTTTTATAAATCAAGAAAATTCGTAGAAATTAAGTAAAATCAGTGAAGCGTTAATTAAAATCACGATTTTAAAGAAAGTGTTTGTAATTTATAGATAAGTGTTTGTAAATTATAATTTTGAAAAATGTTAAATGAGTTGTCCATATAAGTGTTAATTGCGTTTAAGGCAATTATAAGCTGTTGCAAGCAGAATCCAATTTGTTTCATTTTTTCAATTTTACAGTGGGCTTTTTCAGAGCCCACATTTCGATAAACCTACAGTCCACTAGCTCTGTCCGCAACAATTTTAATTTTTCGGAAAACTTGTGAAAATCCAAATCGTAATAATTTGAGCTCTTAGGCATATGGGAATTTCGTGTATATGCCTTAAATACATGGGTATACATTATTCCATGCAAAAATCGTTCTCTTTATTATTAATTGATTTTTTTCCAAAAAACCTAATTTTTAAAAAAAATAATAATTTTTTTTTACTCCTGTGCAATCGGGAACTTCTTGTACATGTTTTATATGTATATGTGCTCGCATAATTGACGTGTACTAAAAATAGTACTTTTAATTTATTTTAAAATAATAGTTTTTAAAACTTATGTACCTACACACGCGCATTTCCATGTGTACGTACTTGCGAGCGTCTATTTTAAAATTATTGTACGTATACATATGTGGTACGCCTTTGCGTACTTGTTATTATTACTTAAACATTCCTTTGAGTAATAATATTCTCACATCTATGTATACAGTACTTCCGTGTGCCTATTTTAAATTTTGTACGTATACATATGTTGTACAACTTATGTACTTTTATCTTATCACTTTAACTTTCTTTGAGGTGATAACATTTTTGAATCTATGTATACGTTTCCTGTAGGCACTTATATAAATTGATGTGCGTATACATACGTTGTGCAATTTATGTACTTCTTATCACTTCGATACTTTTTTGAGTGATAACATTTAAATTTATGTATACGTGAATTTAGTGTGGTTTTTAAATTGATGAAGCCAGACCTTCTTATTGTTCAATATTTTTTGTAACAATAATTTTTAAATTTCTAAACGTGTATGTATACATGTATTTTCGTGTAGCTATTTTAAATTTATGTGTACATAGCTACGCGTGCTTTGTGCGAGTTCACCACAAAGTTGTTCGAGTACAAAGAGTACTTCAATAGTTTTGAAGACTCAAAAATATTTTAAAATTGTATGTCTATACGCGCATTTCCGTGTGGTTATTTAATTGATGTGCGTATATGTGTTTGGTACAACTCGAGTACCTACTTACGATTGTTTTTTCAATATTCTTTGAAAAACAATATTTTTGAATTTAACGTCTACGCGTACCTATTTCCGTGTGTTTATTTTAATTGATACGCGTACGCCTATTTTGTACATTCGTGTACTTACTTTTATTATTTCAACGATTTGAATAATAATTTTGAATAACTTGTACTCTGTAAAATTTCGAGTACTTGTTTTGATTTTGAATACTGTGTGCATAAGTGTATTTAGTATTTTGGTGTGGCTATTTTTGAATAAGTGTATGTACGTATATTGTACAAGCCACGCCTTCTTAATTGTGTGAATAATTTTAAATTATTTAATCTGTGTACCTACGTACACCTAATTTTTAAATATATGTGTATACGTGACAAGCTCCGTAACACTTATTTTTAATTTGAAATATTTGGGTTCTTTCTCTTGTTCTGAAATATTTTGCTTATGTGTTAGTACTAAGGTGTAACTCCATACAACTATCTGTTCTCATATTTGATATTTGTGCTCGTTTAAATTTTACTGTGTATGTGCATTTGTGTTCGTGTTGGGATTCAATTTTGTTGTGCTTATTTAAAAAATAAAAAAGTACAATGCCTAACACACGTAGCCAAAAAGCCACGTCAAAGGCTGGCCACGATGAACGGGGGATTAACGTACCCAAGTCGGTACGCCCCACGACGGCGTCTAGCGCTGTCGGTGCTGTGTCGACGAGGACAGGATGCTCGTCGGCCAGCGTGCGTATACAGAGTGCGGAACTCGAAGCGTTGCAAAAAATTGCGGAGCTCCGTACGGAACGTTTGCAGTACGAAAGAGCGGTAGAAAAAAGACGTATAGAAATAGAAAATAAACGTATGGAAGCGGCAAAAGAAAGTATGGAAGCTCAAGAAAATATTATTAAAAAACGGCTTGAGCTTCAAATTTCTCAAATAAATGAAGACGATTCTTCACTAGGAACTAAAGCTAGGTCAACTCTCACTGCATCGCGGGTTGAACTAGACACACATAACGACGCTCACGATAGCGTCGTCACGGCCAGGTCGGTGGTACGCAACGTCTCTCCCATACGGGGGGAGGGGAGCTCGAGGCGCCAAAGTAAAGCGTCGATGGAGCTCTCTACGCCAGACGTCGCAGATAAAAGTGGTACCACCTGCCGCCTACGCCGTATTGAAGAGGAGCGTGGGGCTTATATGAGCACCCTGCGCTCACACCACACCGCCAAGCGAGGGGCGCTACTGAGCCCCCCACGCTGGCACCCTAGCAACCCACACAGGGAGGTCCAAGGCCCCCCACACCGGCGTCGCGTGGAAGTCCGCGGGGACATGGAAGGTCCTCTGCTCCCACGCACGCCACAGGCTGAAGATGACATCGGCCGCACACTCGCACGTCGCGTGGATACTGCCGAGGACATGGAACGTCCTAGGCTCCCACGCACGTCACAGGCTGAGGATGACCTCGGCATCACTTTTGCACGTCGCGTGGATGCCGGCGGGGACCTGGAATGTTCTCTGCTCCCACGTACGACACAGGCTGAGGATGACATCAGTCAACTACACCCGGAAGGGGGTGTATCGCCGAACAAGGAAGAGGGACATGCTGCGTCACTGCAATTACCATATCCTCTTCGGCATGCGTCTGCTGACAGGGACTGCGGCAATCTTGAGCCGTACCATAATGAGATGGAGGAGGGGGAGCGACGTAACCGCTTCTCCTTTGCGACACCTGCCTATCAAAAAAGAAGAGGTCACGACGGAGGGATGAAAGGGGGGGAGCGACGTGACCGCTCCTTCTCGAGAAGAAGATGTGATCAAGCAGATGCATTGAAGGACTTAGCGACATCAAGGTCGCCACAAAGACAAGTCCTTGAGCTTCCACTTTACAGTGGCGCTCGTCACGAATGGCTGCCTTTCATGGCAGCAGTCAGGGACTCTGCCTGGCTTTACAAATTTTCGCCTGCAGAGAACCTAGCAAGACTTCGTTCTTGCCTACGCCATGAAGCGCGTGAAACGGTGTCAGCGTTGCTTTATACCGCTGCCGACCCCGACCAAATTTTGAAGACGCTTGAACAAATATATGGAAGACCTGAGATGTTAGTCAATGGATTTCTGAGCGACCCCCGGCACTTACAACGCCCCAGGCCGTCATTGACAGAACTCAACGACTTCGCTGTCAAACTAAAGGATCGAAATCACGCCTTTAATAGAAGGTACACTGAACCATTGAAGGACGAGATACAAAATATGATCCAGTGGCAAGGTAAAATGAAGATGCCACTAAGCTGTGAACCAGCAAACATGACGTCAAAAATTGACATGTCGTGTTCTGACGTCCGACTTGAAGTCAGTGGGCAGCACATTGAAAAAACATTGAGTCTGCTGAACAATGCCCACACTGATGAATTGGGCTTCAAGCTGCAACTTGTTCGCGTACCACAAGAGGTACGCCAACAACGGCGTACGCCAACCAAAAGAGAAGCTCTCAAAGGAAAGCTTCATTTGAACAAAAGTCCATCAGAAAATAAAACGAATGACTTCGTGAGATGGCCCAAGATATCGAACAGCGTGACAACAACACGTGTCACACACTGTTTTAGTTTGAAGACGCGCTCTATTAAGAAAAGAGAGCAGCTCGCATGTTTTGAACCAGCAAAGGCCGAGCGCCAAGGCGAAATAAAAAAGCGAGTGCCAGAATAAAGAACTTGTTCACGCACCACAAGCGGTACGCCAACAGCGGCATATGCAACCTAACAGAGAAGTTATCAATGGAAAGCTTCAGTTGGACCGAAGCCTAAGGCTGAAAAAATTGAACGTGAAGACTTCACAACTCCCGCGCAATAGCAATTTAGATGCACGCTCTTTAAAGAAAAAAGAGCTGCATGAATTTTATAACGCCAATGAAGATGGTAGTCCGCACGACTTCTCAGAACGAAGCGTTGCTGACAGTAAAAATGTTAGCCATTTTGAAGAGGCTAAACCAGTTGCCATTCAAAAGGCATATGAAGAAGGTTTTTGTGAAGACATACAGTGCCTTAAGAAAAGGAAGAAGGGCACGTGGCTGAATGAACCACGACAGCAACCGTCTGGTCGCCCTCCGGAAAAAATGGGAGGTACATTACACAGACGTACGCATAAAAGGAGGCGTCTTAAGACGCCGCCCCGCAAGTCGACTAGCCGTCCTGCAGTGTACCAAGGAGGCTTCGACAAGCTGCGCCGAGGGGAGTGTTACGGACGGACAGCAACAGTAACGTTGCACCGTCGACATACGCGCAAAAATGAACTACGCAACTAGTTTTATCAAAACTCAAAGTTGCTAGTTCCTGAAAATGTCACGGCTTCTGTGGAGCTACTGTCAGAACGTGACTTTTCGATTTTTTAACAATACTGTAAAGTGAACCACATGTGTTTTTTTGGTTCTCACACATTCATTTCTAGACATAAATGTATGCCAATTGATTTTTTATACTATGCAAAACACAACTGACGTAGTAGTAAAATAAAAAATGTAAAAAGTCAAAATTTGTACTAAAAGTTCGAAAACAGATTTTGAAGCCTCATATTTATATGAAACTGAGCAGCCAATCAGAGCACAGACGAAAGTGGGAGAATGGCTCGGAACAAAAACACCATTGAAAAATATTAAATTACTGGCTCGGCCCAATATAAAATTAGAAAGTTCGAGGTAAAAATCTGGAAAATACCGGTTTGAACTGGTTATTGGGTTTCCAAAATAAAAACAACGTTCTCTGATTGGTCTAAAATAAATGATTTGAACATTTCCTCCTAGACCGAAAAGTATAAAAGGAGACGCAATTTTCATACAGTATGCAGTGAAAGTTCAACAGTTCCAGGAAAATAAGTGAAGAAACCAACTGAAGAAAGAACAAGTTATATATATATGTCAAGAAAGAACCAACATTTTTATAACTCAAGATTACTTCAAGAAAGAAGTAACATTTTTATAAATCAAGAAAATTCGTAGAAGTTAAGTAAAATCAGTGAAGCGTAAATTAAAATCACGATTTTAAAGAAAGTGTTTGTAATTTATAGATAAGTGTTTGTAAATTATAATTTTGAAAAATGTTAAATGAGTTGTCTATATAAGTGTTAATTGCGTTTAAGGCAATTATAAGCTGTTGCAAGCAGAATCCAATTTGTTTAATTTTTTCAATTTTACAGTGGGCTTTTTCAGAGCCCACATTTCTATAAACCTACAGTCCACTAGCTCTGTCCGCAACATAAGTAATTTATATTCGCGGACACTGAGTAGAACCATTCTTATATTCAACATTGAACCCCAAACCAAATAGCGGCATATTCTTTGTACTTCATATTTCTGTTATTAATGTAAAATAAAATAGTAATTAAATATATTTATTGTTCAATCTTTTCTATGGGAATGCCGTTTTGCTGACTTGAAACAATTTAAGGGGTAGAAAACCTAATTGGTATATTATAAATTTAGATGACTTAACAATATATTTGTACTAAACACGTATAACAGTAAGCGTATAAAACTTAAATAATCTTTATTTAGTATGAACGTAAATACCTGTTTATAATAATATAAGTTTGGTTAACCTACACTTCATAGTACTTTATTGTAGGTTAAACTACAATTTATGTTACTTGACTCTTGAACTAAGAAAACCAAGGTCTTTTCTGTTGGAGTCTAATTTGCTATCGCTCGGTGTCAGCTGATTATGTAGGGTACCAGTGTGTACGATTTAATTTCTTCTGATTATAGTTAACTGTAATAAAAGGTTGCAGATCTCTGACTTTTCCCTTTTTAAGCCTTATTTTCCGGTTAAAAATATACACAATTTCCAACACTCTTGGGTGTGAATAAGTGCTGCTAAACAACCAAGCTGTGAAGCTGCTATTGGTGAACTTCTAATTTTCAAGCTGAGGATCAAAGCATCAAAAATTATGTTCGTAAGTTTTAACTTTGAAGTAATCTGTGTGTTTGTTTAATTATTTATTTTAAATTAAAGTTTTAAACTTAGTATTATCTGTACATAAATCTGTAATGTTAATTTTATAACAGGCTTTTATTTAACTCTGTGTAATCCATCTTGTTTCGAGATGACTCTATGGCTTAACGTTCTGAAACATGAAAGAAAAGACTAACGATGTAAAGCGGCAGCGTAGGTCAAAATCATCTCGAAATCATATGATTTGTTCGTAATTGAATAAAGGCCCTGTTCTTGTTACTTTTCTAAATAATGCGAATCAATTTTAGGTAAATACGTCTATAAATATAATGAGAAGTCAAGATCTTTCTAACTACTATATGGTTACAGGTCGGAGTTTGAATTCAAACAGAAGAGGAAGGTTGGAAAAGAGGGAACCACCTGCTTTTCCTTTTCCGATTCAGACGACGGTGAGACTAGGTTAGTTTAATATGGAAAACTCAATTATTTTTGTTGAAAAATGTAATTTACATAAATCTTTTTATAACTCCAAAAGCTGACCTCAGAATTTCTAGTTTTGTCATATCTCCCATACAACACACCCTCCATAATCCGAATCTAGATACTTTGGGACACTTTATATAAACACTCCTACCAAATATTCCTACCTATTTAATCCGAACTTATCTTACTTGCCTTGTTGACTGCACACTTTTTTTTTTTGTATTATGTTCGGATTAAAGACGTAATTAGTAAAAGTGTTTATATCAAGTGTCCAAAGTATCTAGATTTGGATTGTTGAAGGTGTGTTGTAAGAGATTAATTTTGTCTTACGCTTTTAATAGTTTCATTACTTATTAAGTTCACTGTATTCAAATTAAATACCAAACCCTAATGATTAAAGAGGATAGTAAAGCCATTGTTTTTATAACATTAATATTTATTTTTAAACATAAATTAGTACTTTAAATAAGAATACTGAGGCCTATTTATTACTGGTAGTATTAAGAATACTGTACGTGCAGTACATAATTTCTTTATGGAAATAAATATTGACTTCTTATATTTTTGATACACAGGATCGAAGCAAGTTCTGTTAAGGCAGAGCCAAAAGTAAAAAAACCGCGCAAGAAAGTGGAAGGGAAGGCGCGAGGAACTGTGACTGCATCGCTGAGCGCTCATTGTCCGCAATCATCACGAAAACGGTCCTCGAGCTACAGACTCCTGTCTTCGGACAGTGAAGACGAACTGAAAGCTTCTCGGTCTGCTCGTGCTGCCGCTCAGCAGGGGCTTACGTCGTCTCTGACCCGGCGAGTGGCGGATGGTGTGCTGCGTCGGACCGCGGAACTCGACGGCGATACTTTCATCGAGCCGAGAGTTTACAACACCAAAGACGTTATTGCTGCTACTGGGTGGAAAGAGCGTTTGGAGAAAGCCCAAGTTGCGTTACGCTTTCAAGCGTCGTCATCCGATTTGGAGGAACTAAGAATTTTTCTCAGAAAAGCAAAGCTAAAGTTTGTCCAAGAAGGCAAGTTTTACTCTAATAAAAAAGAATGAAACTTTTGTAAACTAGCTCCTAAATTTTTTTTATTAGTAATAATAAAGTAACTAAATAGGTAGATACTGTAGGTACTTAGTTTTTTTTATCATACAAATTATTTTAGTAACATATGAAGTATAATTTTGATTACATATAATACCAGATAAATTACTAATTTTTTCCTGGGATAAAAAGTAGATAACCTAAATTAGTCATTTTATTAACAACTTCCTTAATGTGCTTAAAATACGAATACTTTTTTTAAATTTGGTTTTTTTTGTTTATAGAAATTTAGATTTTCCGACGGTAGATATATGACCACACTAACAACTCCTAAGAGCCATACTACTTGTTAGCGACGGACCACACGAAACACATAAATAAGGATAGGATAGGATAGGATATAAGGATTAAAATGTAAACATTTTTAAATAAGGATTTTTTGATAAATAAAGTCGTATTGACACAATAGGGTAGCTCTAAAACGATACGTAAAATAATAAGTTAGTAAGTTGTAAGGTTTGTGAATTATATGATAAATAAATAATAATAAGTTGTAACGTTGCAAGTGACGAAAAATAAAGTCACAACAACTAGGATAGAAGTATGTCGTTGCAATGTGAGATAGAGTACATAAGGTTTGCTCAACTATGTACATTTTAAGTAAGAAGGTTAAATAAATAGTAAGATATATAAGAAATAACGTAGAAATAACTTAAGGAAGCGCATGTATTTCGTAAATAATATCTCGTGTAAACTTAGTAACTATAGGTAATGTCAGTAAGGATTTATTATGTAGAATTGTCAAAAATAAAATATACGATGTAAATAGTTTAGGCGTAAATAACATGTAGTGTAAGATATGTACTCAAGCAGAGTTGAGTTAAATTCTTAATAATTCTTAATAATACTTAAATAGTTAAAATCTATCAGTGTAAAATTTGTATTTGTGTAATTGTATGACGTGGACATCTTCTTTTACCCCTGTCGGGTAAAGGAGGTACGGGTGTCGGGGTAAGGACTGACGTTTTACCCCATGACCCGGGCAAGTCTCGAGGGTGAGCGCACCCTCGGTGATTGTTTAAAGAGGGCCTACTTTTCAGGCCCTCTGTCGGCATTATAGTGGCCACTTTGTGAAAGTGGCGAGGAGGAAACGAAATAAAAAAAAACAAGCGAAAAAATAAAACAAAAAACGAAAAAACACAAGTGGAGAATGAAAAACAAAGGTGATTGGAAAGAAAAAACTAACTAAAATATGACATATACATGTAACATATAAGCCCGGCTAGTTTTTGGGCGGGATTAGCTCCCTAGGGAGAGGTCGGCCTTCAGGTGGACGGGCGTGCAAAGGCGCTATGCCCCTTAGGTGGAGGTGGGTGCTATTGTCCGCAGCGTCAAACAACCGGGCGGCCAGTCTGGCGATAAACTCACCTATTGGCTCTGCCTTTGTGTCCCTAGCAATTGTGTCATTGCGAACGTAGCGCGGAGCACCCGTTAATATCCTCAGCGATTTGTTTTGTACTACTTGAATCTTTTTCTTTTTAGTGGCGGATAGCAAGGCGTACCAAGCCGGCGCGGCGTACGTTAAACGGGACCTAACGTAGAGCTTGTATAGCCGGATTTTGGTCTTAAGTGGCAGGTCAGACGAAAATAATGGCCGTAGGGCCGCCCTGGCGCCAACCGCCCTGGCCGCTGCATGTTCAACCATTTTGGACATGCGCAGTCTGCGGTCGATAAAGCAGCCGAGGTATTTTACGCTGCTCTGCCACTCAATTACCTGCCCGCGGAATACAAGCGCTTTAGGTAATAGTCTCTGTTGGCCGGTTAAGATGGCTGCCGTTTTTGAGGCGTTTACTGCTATCCTCCACTTGTCAAGCCAGCACGGGAGAATGTCCAATAATCGCTGCATTTTAGCGGCAGCTAAGTGGGACTTACGGGACGAGCTCATGTACGCGCTGTCGTCGGCATACAATGCTAGGGTGACGTCCTGTATGCCTGGCGATAGACCGCTATCGCTAAGCGTGGGAATGTCATTAGTGAAAATCGCATACAACAGTGGGGAAAGGCAGCTACCTTGTGGGACCCCCGCTGAAATGGTCTTGGTAGGGGAGTTTTTATTGTCAACCGAAACAAAGAAACTACGCCCCTCCAGAAAAGAGGCTATTATCCGCCCGTACATAGGGGGTAAGTCGGTCTCAGAAAGTTTAAACAAAAGGCCGGCGTGCCAAACACGATCAAAGGCCTTCTCGATGTCGAGAAAGACCCCGACCGTGTACCTGCCTTTGTTCATCTCAAAGGCCATATGGTGTAAAACACGAGTAAGCTGAAGAGTGGTGCTATGATTACTTCTAAAGCCAAACTGTTCTGGCCTAAGATTGATAAAGGGTGATACCCTTTTCAATAAAAGACGTTCGAACAGTTTGGCTATGTTAGAAAGCAACTTGATCGGCCGATAATGCTCTGGTTTCTGGCGGCTCTTACCAGGCTTCGGTATGACAATAATTTTGCCTGTCTTTCAGGTCGTGGGAAAGAAACCTGTGCGGAGGATCCCATTAAAAATACGGGTTAAGGCCACAAGACCTTTTCTGGGTAACATCAAAAGGGCCGTGTTGGGAATGCCGTCAGGGCCGGGAGATTTCTTTTTGTTTAAAAAAGATATAAATTTTTTAACCTCCTTAGGGGAGATAAAATCGTCACCTCTAAGTGGGACGGTGGGGGTAGAAAGGAACTGTTGTATGCGCTCCTCAACCAATGTTGTGTGGGAGTGGTCGACAATGGGATTGGGCCTAAATTGGTCCTCGAAGTAGACCGCCAGTAAGCCCGCGCGTTCCTCAGCTGAGTACAAACGGTTACCTAGCGTGTCTACGAGGGGGTGTATGGGTGCAGGGGTGTTGGTCATACAGCGAGCTAAACGATAAAGAGCGGTATCATTGTCGCTGGCCTTTGAAATTGTACTATCCCAAGACCATTTCCGATAAAGCGAAATTTGGTGCGATAGGTCACTACCTAATTTATTTAGCTCTTTTTTAATTGACGGGCAACGAGTTCGGCACCACAGTTTACGAAGTTCTCGTTTTTGGCTAAGTTTATTACGGAGATGTACCGGTAATAAACTTTTCCCCGAGGCTGTCTTGGCAGCTGTGGTGCACTGAGCAAGTGCGGAAGAGATAGCCGCGGTAAGCGCCTGGGTGGCTGTTTCCACTTCCTGTGGAGTGGACAGGCCACCGGGGGGGAGTTTAAATGAGCTTAGTAGTTTTTGGTATTTAGTCCAGTCCGTAATGTTTTTCATTGGTGGCAAAGGTTTGTCCCTAATAGAAACTCCGAGGACCAATAAGATGGGGAGGTGTTGCGAATCAATGTCATGGAGGGTTTCTAATGAGATGGGCCAACTAATATTACGAGCTAGTGCTATGTCTAGTACGTCCGGTTGAAATAAGTCCTGAGATGGATAGTGAGTGGGAGAGCCGGGACCAATTACGACGTAATTGTGCGCCTCGGCATCATTTTTTAAATCTCTACCGTCTTTGGATGAAATTCTTGAGCCCCATTGTCGGTGTTTGGCGTTAAAATCGCCGAGTATGAGTGTGGGCGTGTCGTCGGACATAATGTTTGTAATATCGCCGGAAATAAAAGGCACCTTAGTTGGCTTGTAGGCAGCGTAAACCTTGAGTTCGGTATTGCCGACTTTTAGTTTAATACCTATCGCTCGAGTTGAAACAAAGCTTGACAGGGGTAAACTTTCGTGGACAAGGTCTCTACGAATCAGCACTGCTGTGCCCCTGTAAGCGATGTTATTCGTGGCGTTTATTTCGTCCCGCCTATAGACGAAATAATTGGGCAAACAAAGAGAATGCTCAGGGCGCAATTTGGTTTCGCCCAACAACACAATATGAATATCGTGCTGTTGGACTAATAACCTGAGGTCTGCGGTCTTATCTCTTACACCCCCCGGATTCCAGTATATCACTCTTAGATTGAAGAGAATTCCTGGACCAGGAGGTAAGTAAGTTGCTGCAGGCCGTGCAGTAGAGCGGGCAGCGGGTTTTGCCCGGCCGCGATGGCCTCAATAGCTGCATTAAGCGCAGCGATGGATGCTCTGGCTATGTTGATCGACAACGGCGGGCAAATAGCACCCCTGACGGGAGGTGCACGACCCCTAGTCCCTACCCCTAGGTGGAGCGGGGGTGGCGGCAAGATTTGTAGAGTTTGTTAAATTATAAAAATTTACCTTACGGTGTGATGCGGTGGGCGGTACAAGCGGTCGTGCGGGGATGGGGGGTTGGGGGGGTTTAAAAAGAGTAGGAAGCGGGGCTTGAGGTTGGGCGCGGGGGGCGGCCACAACGGTGGGCGGGGCGACAGCGGCGGGCGGGGGGAGCGGGGCGAGCGGGGCGACGGCGGCGAGCGGGGCGACGAGCGACGACGACGACGACGACGGTGGCGCCATCTGTGCTACGACCGAGTTAAGCTCACCTGCGCTTTCTTTCTGCTTCCTGCCCTTTCCTCTGCGACCTCTCTTTCTACCTTTATTTAAGGGCTGCGTTCTGTCTGACGGCAGATTGGCAGGGGGCATTAGTGTTGGTCCCTGCGTGAGGTCATACTCTTGAGCCTCCATTACCGGTAAGGGTACCGGGAACTCTCTTCGGGGCGGCGGTGGCTTCGGGGCGGGGGGGGCACTTTTTACACCCATCTTACGCGCTTCCCTCCTGTATAACGGACATGACCTGTCGTTAGCCGCGTGCTCTCGTTTGCAGTTAGCGCACGTTGGGGTCGCTCCTCTGTCGCGCTTGCAATCCGCGGTTGTGTGGCCCTCTCCGCAGCGTACACAACGTATTGGCCTATGACAGTTGGCCGATGAGTGGCCGAACGCTTGACATCGGTGACACTGCGCCGGCCCGGGCTTTGCCTTCCACGCAGTGATATTCACGCCGGACATGTTTAGGAGCTCCGTAATTTTGTAGACATTTTGGAGCTCACTGTGTTCGTGTCTGTTCTGTAGCTGTCCAAAGTAAATACAGTAGGGGCGACCTCTTGCCCCCGGGATCTGTCGAATATGCGATAGGGGGAAGCCCAATGCGTCCATTTCATTGGCTATTTCATCCAACGGCGCGTCGAGAGGGAGTCCTTTTATCGCCAGTTTTTGAGGTCTCTCGTTGTCCAGGCTGTAGCAATACCAGGACACGGTGTTGTCCGCTTTCGAGACCTCGTCAATATAGGCCGCCACCACCCTATATTCTTCCGGCGATTGCGGCAGGAAACGCACGCCTTTGCCAAAAGGGCGCGCGTGCGGGGCGTGTTTCAGGAGGGAACGCAGCTTCTTTAGATGCACCGACCATTGTGGCAGATTTTCGACAATGATTGGTGGGTACCTGGCTTTCTCCTTAGGCTTTTCGGGCTGGACAGGTGTAGGCTGGACAGGTGTAGGCTGGGCCGGGATGGCCGACACTTGCGCGTAGGACTGGCCGGTAGTTTGCGGTGAATTGGTATCCGTGTCCATTTGTACGTCAACATCGGTCGCTGCTACCTGCGGCGGGGTCGTTGTTGTGACGGGTACGTAGGTCGTAGTTTCCCTTGCTGCTGCGCGGGCTTGCTCAGCAGGGTCTTTAAATGGGCTTAGCGAGAAAGGACGTACCTCACGGCCCATTGTCCTTCGTGGGTCGCTCGTTTTAATGGCGATCGACGGCGGGTTGGCACGCGGTGGTGGGTTGAGCGGCGTCGATGGTGACACTATAGAGGCGTCGCGGCGGGCCGACGCCGGTGGGGCGTGGATGACAATATCTGAATTGGCCGCAAAGCTGGCTATTACCTTTTGCGGCGACACACCGTCCGTTGGAGAGGCCTGGATGGGAGACAGCATGGCGGGGAGCTCTTCGTCTTGAAAGTACTCATACTCGTCACCTGTCTCAGAGGTGGCATAACTTGTTGTGCCCGATCGGGCAGAGGCCATCGACGCAGCCGACGGAGGGCGCGACGGCGGGAATGCTGCGGCGAAAGTGCCGTCCGCGGCAGTAACCTGTCCCGTAAAAAGGTTACGGGCCACTATTGCCGGTGGCTGAGTACGCGACCATACCTGTCGCTTCCTTACTCCCCGGCCCCTATTTGGGGGTTGGCGGAACGGAGGGGGTGGCATCTATAGGGATGACGACGGCGACGCTAACATTCCTCAGATAGGCACGCACGGAGGCGGCCGGACCCAGAGCAAGTAAGAAAAAACACTTACTCAATCCAAATTGCCTACCGAGGGAGAGCGAGACAGCAGTCTGTAGCCTTCTTGCTCGCACACGCTGAGCGATGACGCTTCGGCTCGAACGAGCACCCGCAACACACAAAACGCACACAAACGCAAACCGTCTACAAACAAAAGGCAGAATGAACTGTTCTTAGGAGCAAATACAGAAAGAAACGGAAAGAAACAAGAAACTCCAAAGCGAACGGTCAATCTGTATGATAGGATGATGAATGATGTATGAATTGTATGACGGCGTACGTGGACATCTTCTTTTACCCCTGTCGGGTAAAAAGAGGTACGGGTGTCGGGGTAAGAACTAATGTTTTACCCCATGACCCGGGCGAGTCTCGAGGGTGAGCGCACCCTCGGTGATTGTTTAAAGAGGGCCTACTTTTCAGGCCCTCTGTCGGCATTATAGTGGCCACTTAGAAAGCGGCGAAGAAAGAAATAAACAAAAAGACCAAAATAAAATAAAACCAGGGAATAAATAAAACAAAAATAAAAAGAAATGTGAAAAAATTTCGAGAAAGTACGAAAAATCTAAAGAGCAAAAATGATAATAGTAAAAACAATTTGAGCAATTTGACAATACAAAAACTAAGCAAGAGGCTTAGTTTTTTAGTGGAATTAGCTCCCTAGGGAGAGGTCGGCCCTCCGGTGGACGGGCATGTAATGGCGCAATGCCCCTTAGGTGAGGATGCGCACTGTTGTCCGCCATGTCAAACAGCCGGGCGGCCAGTCTGGCGATAAACTCACCTATCGGCTCTGCCTTAGTGTCCCTAGCAATTGTGTCGTTGCGGACGTAACGCGGAGCGCCCGTTATTATCCTTAGCGACTTGTTTTGCACAACTTGGATCTTTTTCTTTTTAGTGGCGGATAGCAATGCGTACCAAGCCGGCATTGTATGAAAAGTAAGAGCGTGAATTTTTACAAAATAAGCAATACGTTGTGGATTACGCTCTTAACCTTTTGCTTAGTTCAACAAACTCCCGCGCACTTTGCCGTGGAGCTACGTACGTGGACATCTTCTTTTACCCCTGTCGGGTAAAAAGAGGTACGGGTGTCGGGGTAAGAACTAATGTTTTACCCCATGACCCGGGCGAGTCTCGAGGGTGAGCGCACCCTCGGTGATTGTTTAAAGAGGGCCTACTTTTCAGGCCCTCTGTCGGCATTATAGTGGCCACTTAGAAAGCGGCGAAGAAAGAAATAAACAAAAAGACCAAAATAAAATAAAACCAGGGAATAAATAAAACAAAAATAAAAAGAAATGTGAAAAAATTTCGAGAAAGTACGAAAAATCTAAAGAGCAAAAATGATAATAGTAAAAACAATTTGAGCAATTTGACAATACAAAAACTAAGCAAGAGGCTTAGTTTTTTAGTGGAATTAGCTCCCTAGGGAGAGGTCGGCCCTCCGGTGGACGGGCATGTAATGGCGCAATGCCCCTTAGGTGAGGATGCGCACTGTTGTCCGCCATGTCAAACAGCCGGGCGGCCAGTCTGGCGATAAACTCACCTATCGGCTCTGCCTTAGTGTCCCTAGCAATTGTGTCGTTGCGGACGTAACGCGGAGCGCCCGTTATTATCCTTAGCGACTTGTTTTGCACAACTTGGATCTTTTTCTTTTTAGTGGCGGATAGCAATGCGTACCAAGCCGGCGCGGCGTACGTCAAACGGGACCTAACATAGAGCTTGTATAGCCGGACTTTGGTTTTAAGCGGCAGGTCAGATGAAAATAGTGGCCTTAAGGCCGCCCTGGCGCCGACCGCTCTGGCTGTCGCATGCTCGACCATTTTGGTCATGCGCAACCTGCGGTCGATAAAGCAGCCAAGGTATTTCACACTGCTCTGCCACTCAATTACCTGTCCGCGGAATACAAGCTCTTTAGGTAATAGTCTCTGTTGGCCGGTTAAGATGGCTGCCGTTTTTGAGGCGTTTACTGCTATCCTCCACTTGTCAAGCCAGCACGGGAGGATATCCAATAATCGCTGCATTTTAGCGGCGGCTAAGTGGGACTTACGGGATGAGCTCATGTACGCGCTGTCGTCAGCATACAATGCTAAGGTGACGTCCTGTGTGCCTGGCGATAGACCGCTATCGCTAAGCGTAGGAATGTCATTGGTGAAAAGTGCATACAACAGAGGGGAAAGGCAACTGCCTTGTGGGACCCCCGCTGTAATGGTCTTAATAGGGGAGTTTTTATTGTCAACCGAAACATAGAAACTCCGCCCCTCCAGAAAGGAGGCTATTATACGCCCGAACATGGGGGGTAAATTGGTCTCAGAGAGTTTGAACAATAAGCCGGCGTGCCATACACGATCAAAGGCCTTCTCTATATCGAGAAAGACCCCAACCGTGTACCTGCCCTTGTTCATTTCAAAGGCCATATGGTGTAAGACGCGAGTAAGCTGAAGAGTGGTGCTATGATTACTTCTAAAGCCAAACTGTTCTGGCCTTAGACTGATAAAAGGTGATATCCTTTTCAATAAAAGACGTTCGAACAGTTTGGCTATGTTAGAAAGTAAAGTGATCGGGCGATAATGCTCTGGTTTCTGGCGGCTCTTGCCAGGCTTCGGTATGACAATAATTTTGCCTGTCCTCCAGGCCGTGGGAAAGAAACCTGTGCGCAGGATTCCGTTAAAAATACGGGTTAAGGCCACAAGACCTTTCCTGGGCAACATTAATAGGGCCGTGTTCGGAATTCCGTCAGGGCCGGGGGATTTCTTTTTATTTAAAAAAGATATGAATTTTTTGACCTCCTTAGGGGAGATAAAATCATCGCCTCTAAGTGGGTCAATATGACTGGTAAGGATCTGTTGTATACGCTCCTCAACCAATGTTGTGTGGGCGTGGTCGACAATGGGATTGGGCCTAAATTGGTCCTCGAAATGGTCCGCCAGTAAACCCGCGCGTTCCTCAGCTGAGTACAGACGGTTACCTAGCGTGTCTACAAGGGGGTGTATGGGTGCAGGGGTGTTGGTCATACAGCGAGCTAAACGATATAGAGCGGTATCGTTGTCGCTGGCCTTTGAGATTGTGTTATCCCAAGACCATTTCCGATAAGTTGAAATTTGGTTCGATAGCTCAGTACCTAACTTATTTAACTCTTTTTTAATTGTTGGGCAACGAGTTCGGCACCACAGTCTACGAAGCTCTCGCTTTTGGCTAAGTTTACTACGGAGATGTGCCGGTAATAAACTTTTCCCCGAGGTTGACTTGGCAGACGTGGTGCACTGAGCAAGTGCGGAGGAGATAGCAAAAGTAAGTGCCTGAGTGGCTGTTTCCACTTCCTGTGGGGTAGACAGGCCACCGGGAGGGAGTTTGAATGAGTTCAGTAATTCTTGATATTTTGTCCAGTCCGTGAAGTTTTTCATTGGTGGTAAAGGTTTATCCCTAATAGAAACTCCGAGGACCAGTAAGATGGGAAGGTGTTGCGAATCGATATCATGGAGTGTTTCTAAAGAGATGGGCCAATTGATATTACGGGCTAGTGCTATGTCTAGTACGTCTGGTTGAAATAAGTCCTGAGAGGGATAATGAGTGGGGGAGCCGGGACCAATTACAACGTAATTGTGCGCCGCGGCATCGATTTTCAAATCTCTACCTTCATTGGATGAAATTCTTGACCCCCATTGTCGGTGTTTGGCGTTGAGATCGCCGAGTATAAGTGTGGGCGTGTCATCGGACATAATATTTTTTATATCGCCGGAAATGAAAGGCACCTTAGGTGGTTTGTAGGCGGCAAAAACCTTAAGTTCGGTGTTACCGACTTTAAGTTTAATGCCTATCGCTCTGGTTGAAACAAAGCTTGGCAGGGGTAAACTTTCGTGGACAATGTCTCTACGAATCAACACTGCTGTGCCCCTGTAAGCGATGTTATTTATGATATTTATTTCGTCCCGCCTGTAGACGAAATAGTTAGGTAGACAAAAATGTTGCTCAGGTCGCAACTTGGTTTCGCCCAGCAGCACAATATGTATATCATGCTGTTGGACTAGCAACCTGAGATCATCGGTCTTACCTCTTACCCCCCCTGGATTCCAGTATACAATCCTTAGATTGAAGAGAATTCCTGGACCAGGAGGTGGGTAAGCTGCTGTAGGCCGCGCAGTAGTGCGGGCAGCGGATTTTGACCGTCTGCGATGGCCTCGATAGCTGCATTAAGTGCGGCGATGGACGCTCTGGCAATGTTAAGAGACAATGGCGAGACACAGTGAGCTGGCGCAACATAAGGTGCGCGACCCCTGGGGGGTAGTGCGGGGGTGGTAGCAGCTGAAGGAAAGCTTACCTTACGCTGAAAAACTGTGGACGGGGCTAGCGTACGTGCGGGGATGAGGGGTTGAGGGGGTGGGGGGGGTTTAAATTGGATGGGCGGGGCTTGCGTTTGGTCGGGAGGGGCGGCAGCAACGATGGGGGGGGCAACAAACGGCGGTGGCGCCAACTGTGCCTCGACTGAGGGAACTAAAGCAGGCGTACCTTCTTGTTGTTGCGTTAGCGACTTCCCTCTACCTTTGCGACCTCTCTTCGTTCGTTTTTTGCGAGGGGGTTGTGTTCTGTCCGACGGGGGGTTGGCGGGGGGCATAAGGGTTGGACCCTGATTACGATCGTACTCTTGTGTCCCCAGTACTGGCAGGGGTAACGGTGCTTCTTTCCGTGGGGGTGGTTGTTTCGGGGCGGCGGGGGCACTTTTCACCCCCATCTTACGCGCCTCCCTCTTATATATTGGGCACGACTTGTCATTTGCCGCATGCTCTCTTTTGCAGTTAGCACACGTTGGGGTGGCTTCTCTGTCGCGCTTGCAGTCCGCCGTGGGGTGGCCCTCTCCGCAGCGCACGCATCGGATCGGACGGTGACAATTGGCCGATGAGTGGCCGAAGGCTTGGCACCTGTGGCACTGCGCCGGCCCGGGCTTCGCTTTCCACGCAGTGATTGTTACACCGGACATACTTAGGAGCTCCGTTATGTTATAAATATTTTGGAGCTCTTTTGGGTCGTACCTTTCTAGTAGTTGGCCGAAGTAAATGCAGACGGGGCGGCCTCTCGCCCCCGGGATTTGTCGTATGTGCGACAGAGGGAAGCCAAGTGCTGCCATTTCTTCAGATAATTCCCCCAACGGTGCGTCTATGGGGAGGCCTTTTATGGCTATTTTCTGTGGCCTCTCGTTGTCAAGGCTGTAACAGTACCATGACACTGTACTGTCTGTCTTGGAGAGCTCGTCGATATAGGCCGCCACCACCCTATATTCGTCCGGCGATTGTGGTATAAATCGCACGCCTTTGCCAAACGGGCGTGCGTGCGGCGCGTGCTTTAAGAGGGAGCGCAGCTTTTTTAAATGAACCGACCATTGCGGCAAATTCTCAACAATGATCGGTGGGTACCTGGCTTTCTCCTTAGGCTTTTCGGGCTGGGCAGGTGTAGGCTGGGCCGGAGTGGCCGACACTTGCGCGTAGGACTGGCC